>OVAV01001778.1:0-12508 GCA_900406375.1 Iberis amara
TACCTTATTGGTGTGTAGATTCACTTGATGTATTTACATAAACGATAAATAAAGGAGTTTGTTCTTTTGTGAAAAAAAAATATATTTTGTTTACATAAAATGAGTTAAGATTCTCTTCTTACTATGCATCATTACAAGCATTACAACTCTTTCCTTATATAGGAGTGGTTGTCTATTTAAGAAAGCTTAGCATTAAACTACGTAATATAATATACATTGTTAGATGGATAAGCATTTATTTTGTTAACACTTTTGGCTCAACCCGAACTCCACTTATGATAATTTGTGGACGGACTGGTTGGCCCAGTCTACTTTTCAAAACATTTATTATATTAGTTCTTAAATCATTAAATTATCTCATGATTTAGTAACTAAATGTTTTATATAATATTAATTAAATGTTGGTCCAATGCTGTTACCATATGTTGGGAGCGACCTCTTACCAACTAGCAATAAACCGAACGTAACATCTATCCGTATCAAATAGGTAAAAATAATATATTAATAGTTAGTTTTGTCAAATATTTTCTTTAAAACCTCATCGATAAACATAATCTTAAATAGCAAGACTGAACAAAAAGAAGGTTATCTCTCAAATTAAAAGAAATCTTAGCCGCCTCCACTGTCGTCCTTGCTCTGATGTTTGAGACCGACGGTCTGGGGCTTCTATAGCGTTGTCGCCAATCTTTTTTCCTTTTTCTTTTGTTTTTTGATTGTTTTTTGGTGGTCTTTTTGGATGGATTCTTCGGGTCGGGGTTTATTCTGTCGTTTTATAGCGTGTGAGCTTTTGGCAAGATAGGTATGGCTTATAGTTGCGTTATGGAGGTTAAAGAGCCTGGTTTCTCGGCCAACAGTGTAGATGTCTCTGTGAACGTTTCTCCTCTCGCATGGTGAGTTCTAACCGGTGGTTCTGGCTACGCTGGCCTAGAATTATCTTTATCTCTTTGCTTTTTGGTTGGCTTTTCTGCCTTTCTAGGTGTCGGTTTCAGGCTCTTAGGTTCTCGGAGCTGGTTGGTTGTCAGCTTCATATAGCCAAGCATAGTTTATGATTCTCAGAGGTCCGACCCGTACTTATGTTGGAACTCATTTTTGACAACATGGTTTTTGTAATTGAAGTAAATTTGAATGACAAATTAGACAGCTTACTGAGTTGAACTAGCTTGAAAGACTAGCTAGCTTAGCTAGGTAAGTAAAATGGCAGCTCAACCAAGCTCAATGAGCTGAATGAGTAATAACCTAGCTGGGTGGACTGGTCATCTAACACTCAAGCTTAGTGAACTAAGAAGTGAAGTAGCTTACATGTGAAAGGTCACCAAGCGAACAGTTGCAACCGTTGGCTGAATGGACACCAATTGAAAATGTGCAACTAAGGGGTAAGTCTTTTCACCAAAGGTCACATCCATTCATGTGAAAAGGTGTCTTGACCAAAGGTCACATCCTTTCACATGATGCCTCTTCGTCTCCTATAAATGGAGCCTCCCTTATACATTCTCTATCATCCCATTTTCGCAACAACCAAAAAACGTAAAGGTTTTCGTTTTTGAACAGAAAAAAACACAGTTTCAACAAATTCTCCTTTCCTTTTGTCTCGAGAGTGTCATAGATACTAAGCTCGATCAAGCTTTGTTAAGAGTAAAGCTTAACAAAGATATCCACGATTTTATCTTGGGATTCCGAGTCGCGGTAAACTGTCTTACTAAGGACGATTTTAAGAATTAAGGAAAGAGTTTTGACCCGACTCCGTATCTTTCTTAATTCATAACGTTTTCTAATCGGTTTAACTCAGTCTGGTTATTCGGTCTCTACAATCTTAATTCTTAAAATCTGTTTCTCGCTATCGCTTTGAATCGGATTGGAGTTTATCGATTTTATAAAAACGCGTGCATACATTCGCGATTCGTTTAACGTTTCGACGAAAATTTACGGTTTTCTAAAAACACTTATCTTTCACTCTATTTCCGCGAACACTACAAGCGAGTTTGCAAAACAAATATCAAATTCTAGGACGGGTCCGAAAAGATGCAAACCTAGGACGGGTCCAAAAAGGTGCGAACCTAGGACGGATCCGAAAAGGTGCGAACCTAAGACGGGTCCGAAAGGGTGCGAACCTAGGACGGATCCAAAAAAGTGTGAACCTAGGACTGGTCCGAAAAGGTACGAATCTAGGATGGATCCGAAAGGGTGCGAACCTAGGATGGGTCCGAAAAGGTGCAACCCTAGGACGGGTTCGAAAGGGTGCGAACCTAGAACGGGTCCGAAAGGGTGCGAACCAATGACGGGTCCGAAAAAGAGCGAACCAAAGACGAATCCGAAAGGGTGCAAAGACGTGTTTGAAGAGGTGTGAGTGAATGCGGGTTCGAAGAGGTGCGAGTCGTATGCGGATTTGAAGATGTGCGCGTCATATGTGGGCTCGAAAAGATTCGAGTCGTATGCGGGTTCAAAGAGGTGCGGGTTATTCGGTCTAAATCATAACGTGTTGACTCGACTCTGTGTCTTTCTTAATTCATAATATTTTCTAAATCGGCTTTAACTCAGTTTGGTTATTCGGTCCCTGCAATTTCTGTTATGGTTTAAGTTTTGGATTGAGCTTAGTTGGTTTATAGTTTGGGTAAGCCTTTTGGACAAGTGGTTGTTCCCATGTTTGCTCAGTTTTAGTAGATATGTTGTTATCAATACCATTTTATGGTTATTAGTGGTTTTGCCTCTCTGTTTGGTTTGTCATTGTTTGGCCCTGATCTGGTTACTCTGTCTTGATTGTCGTTAGCTTTCTCCAACTTCGTCATTCACTTAATCAGTTTTGGTTAAGTGACTTTCAATAGAAAGTGGATCGCTCCATTCTTCCACAAGTTAGGCTGATTCCATGCCTTTTCATCTGTTGGCTTCTCTCTTTGGGTATTCTTCGACGACCTATATCACTTCGCCATTTTTAACTTTGGGTAAGGTTCTAGATTATGTTTTTGGTTCCTCCAGATACCGATGGAGTATCTCGGATTTCTGCATGAAATAGTATTTAGATTCACATTAAAAAGATATGCCAGCCGTTGGTTGGCCGTGGATAATCCCCTTCACCTGACCTAATCATTTAGCTTGGAGTTGTCCTTTGTTCCTTCGTTTAGCCATTTATTTGGCTTGTGGTCGACCTTTCATTCCGTTTTGGGGTGGTTTTTCTATTTTCTTTATTTTGTATGTTTAATCATAAGTTGTGTTGTTTTTGTCTCATGGAATTCACACACATTCCACCAGATTAGCGTTCATAACTTTCATACAATTGTTGACTTTGTATAAAATGTGTGTACGTGCTAAACTCGTAAAAATGCTATCAATCAAATTTGAAAGAAATACTAAACCTCTCAGTTAAATACGTACAAATTTGTATGATTCAAAATATCTTAACTAGAGGCAGATAAAAATACTTTGTGGTATTTATAGATGATCACATGAAATATTTTTATGTATATATATATTACATAACAAAGATGAAGTCTTGGAAAAATATAAAGACTATAAGCGCGAAGTTGTAAATCAACTAAACAAAAGCCATTAAAATAATTAGAAGTGATAGAAGAGACGAATATGATGGAACCTTAAATGATTTTTCTGAAGAACATGACATTATCCATCACACAACTGCTCCTTACTCATCAAAATTTATTAGAATTATGGAACGTAAAAATCAAACATTGAAAGAAATGATGAATACAATGTTGCGGAAATCTAGTCCATAACATATTGTGGGGGAGGGGGGAGTGTTTCTCACCACAAATTATATCCTCAACAAAATACTACAAAAAGTTAAGGTTAAAACTCCTTTCAACTTACGAAAGTTATCAAACCATTGTATCAATACATGAAAGTTTGTGTGGGGGGGGGGGGGGGGGGGGGCNAGCTCACAGTTGGACTAAAAATTGTGGATTGAATTTTCATAGGATATACATGTGATAATAGTAAAGTGGACACATGAACTGAGAGACACAAACTCCTCTAAAAATAAGGTAAGCAATTCTGCAACTTCACATGAAGCAGAAGACGATGAATATGAACCCATACAAAGCCAAAGAGCTCGAATGGAAAAAAAATTTGCGATGATTATATGATGGTATTTCTCTAAGAGAATGAATCAAGAACTTATTTAGAAATTATACCTACACCAGAAGTATTGTCATAGAAGGAAACCATCAACAGTGAGATGGAACCCATCATGAAAAATCATAAATAGGAGATAACCGATTTCTTACAAAAGTGTAAAGCATTGGGTGCAAGTGAATTAACAAAACCAAACTGAAAACTATGTTTGTAGTCAGGGGCGGATACACGCCTAGTAGAGTGGGTGCAAGTGCATCCATCAACATTTGATTGGTCTTTGTAAATTTGTAGAGCAACATGTAAAATTGATTAAAAAATTTGTTCTGTTCCCATTAATTTTAGTTCACAATCAGTTTTATCCCCAAATGAATTCTCTTATTTGTTTAATTAGGTTTGGGGTCATGGCCCATGTTCTAAGCTTGTCATATACTCATATTTTAGTTTATTAAAAATATCTATGAAATATTTATATATATTATATATTATATACTAGTTATTTTACTATATTATATTATATTATAATAAATATATTTTTTTGGAAATTTTTACAAGTAGTAATTATTAAACACAATTTTAACATAAATCATGTTTTGTGTGGTTCTGTATATAAAACTTTGATTTCGTGGAGGAATAGATTTGTAAAGTTTATTTCATGGTGTTTTGGAGAGAAGTCTAAACTTTAGATGGACAAAACGTGATATAAAAATTTTGAGAGGACGGTAGATTGTCGTTGAATCTCACGATTGTTAGCTAAATAAGGGAAAATCTTCTCAAATCCCCATCATAAAAAACTCTAGTTTATTACAATTCTTAGGTTTATTGTAACTTAAGTCTTGTTTCCAACCAACAAATAAATTATTCATTCGATCTATTCTTGTTTAGTTAATTTTAGTAGAAATCTCGTAATAATAACATTTTAGAAATTACTAACTGTATGTTGGGCTAGTGGTTTAATTTTAGGAGTTAGTTTCATGAGATCCTTAATTTGATTTCCGATGTGAGGTATGCTTTACGCCATGTCACTAGGTATTAGCAAAGACTAGTCCCAGATTTAAGGGGAAATTAGAGCCAATAGCCTGAACTCCTCTTGATTATATAAAAAAATATTATAGAAATCTTTTCGGCATACACCATATATTTTTGCATATTTACTACAAAACTAGCTTATTCGTATATTTTTTTTCTTTTTGGGTTCCACAGGCGTTTTTTTTGTCTCTCTCGACTTTGGACTACACAAGCTTATTAAAGAATTATTTACATGTAGATTTTTTGTGAAAAAATCACATTTAAGGTCGAACAGGTCTATAGTGGAGCAATTGTTTTATCCTGATGATGTAGCTTCTATCTTCAGTATTACGCCCTCAACGTCGATAGTGGACGGATTTTATTGGAATTTTACAACATCTAGTAAATATACGGTTAAATCTGGATATGAATTTCTAGTATCAAATGATGAGAATCGGTTACTTCTCCTCCAAGAACCCTCTCTTAATGGGTTGAAGGAGATAATTTGGAGTTTCAAAGCACCATCCAAGATGAAACTGTTTCTATGGCAAGTGTTGTCAGGTGCCGTTGCAGTGAATGATAGACTGGCGACGGGAAGATACATGTGGATTCATACTGCTCACAATGTGGTTCACAGGGCGAATCCATAAATCACATACTATTTACATGCCCACCTGCTAGGCAATGTTGAGCCCTCATTAATATATCATTCCCCAATGGTTGTCCACCATCAAAAAAGCTATTAGAGAACATGGATCACCTTTTAATGGCACGATCAGCGACGGCTCATAGCGAGTGGGTTGACACCGACCTTCATCTGGTTGGTATGGTTCATTTGGAAAGCGCGGAACGCATTGCTTTATAGGGGGAAGGGACATACACCACCTGATATAGTGCGCCTAGCGCAAGAGGAATCTAGAGAATGGTCTCTAGCCAATAATATGCAGCATGATACTAATCAATTCAGGCGAGGGATAAATCAAAGTCAGTCAATTCAGCATGACACGCCAGTAGCTTGTTACATTGATGGATCATGGAAACAAGGGAATCGGTTTTGTGGTGTCGGATGGGTGTTACAACTACATGATGATAGTGTGGATATTCTTGGTATGAAGGGTTTCTATCGCTGCCTATCACCCTTACATACCGAACTACATAGTCTACTCTGGGCTATGACGGCGCTGAAAGCGAAGGCAAGATATTGTAGGCTCTTCATTACAGATTCAATGGAGTTGACACAGATGTTGCTCAAACCATCGGAATGTCCCGCGTACGCAGCAGAACTAAAAGAGTTTTTTAATCTCATAGTTCATTATCCTGATTTCAAGCTCGTACATCAACCACAGACGAGTAACGCAATGGCAAATTTGTTAACTAAAAGATCGAAAGATCGGAATCGAAATTTTTCTTTTATTGTCACCTCTTCACCTTGGCCATCAACGTGGACCTTGTTTTTTCTCTTCCTTCTTTGGCGTTTCACTTTCATCTTTTTGTTTTTCTTTTGGCTAGTTCCTTTTGACTTTTTCGGAGGATCCCATCTCTGGTGCTGTTTTGTTTTTTGCTTGAGTTGGTGACGGTGCCACTTCCGATCGGAGAACCAGAGGCAGACCAGTGTGTCTCTCCGTAACTTGACGAGTTCCCTCGCCTACCACCATCGTTTGCCTCTACTAGAACTTCAGAGCTTCTCTGGATCTGTCGATCTCGAAGTTTCTCCGATGATATCTCACCTTCTTCTGCTGCAGAGTTAGTTTTGGATATGGTGATAAGGTCTAGTCCAGCTGTTATGTGGTCATTTACTACTATATGCAGTCTTTGGTTCTTCCTTGGAGTTTTGTTATGCTCTCACATTTCGGTATATTATGTGAGTAACCCGACCAAGTTTAGTTCCCCTCCTTTTATATTCTTTGATATTGTATGCTCGAGTCTTAAGTTATTTAGGCCAAGTGAATTGAAGAGAAGGGTTAGTGCTGGTGAGTTTACAACTCTTTGAATCATATATCTTTTCTCATTTGGTGGTGTTTGCAAACTTGTCGGGCCATTTCTATTATTTCCTGATATTACCTTGTATTGAGGTTTCTACTAACTTTGTTCTAGTTTATTTTAACTCTAAGGGTTTGGTCTCATGTATTAGAAATGGTTTCAAGGGTTTGGTCCCATGTTTTAGAAATGGTTTCTACTTTGTTGTAGATGTAGGACGATTTGTGCTTTTCAATCGTGTTTTGGCATCTTCTCTTCCAAAGTTTCAGCGGAATTATTTTAGCCTATGGAAAGTCATGTCTTTTCGTTTGTTGGAAAACAACTTCTTATCATTTTGCTCGAGAATCACAATCGGTGAGTTCCGAAGATTCTATCATGATGATTCGCTTTGTACTTTCGACTCTATCTATCTTATTTTTGTTACTATTATTAACTATCTTACAACAAATATGTTACTAGGTTTTGATTTGTTATGTGTAAACTTGTGCTCCTTTAATGGAGTGTAAACTCTCTGATAATGAAATATTTGGTTTGACAAAAAAATCACATTCAAGAGGCTTTCTGCTCCACATGCACTTTATGTATGAAAAAAAAAAAATTCGGTATGTTATACCCTTCGTTCCCTCTCCTGCCAAATGTTTCATTCTAAATTATTATACATATTTTCAAAATTTTCTTGTATATTTAGTTTTCAAAACCAATTATTTGATAGTATATATTTCAAAAAGAAAAATACAAAAATTCATAATTTTTTTGTACTCTATAAATAGACACTTGTTTTATTTAATTTGGAAAAAAATCAAATTTCTCTTTATTTTTCTATTATCTTTAAATGAAATTCTTCTCTTAAAGTTTTAAACATTGTTTTAGTAAGTTGGATCCAAACAATAACCATTTAAATATCCAAAATTATACGAATTATCAAATTGCTAATTGTTATTAATATGTAATCACAAAACCATGAAAAGATCATGCAGTCAATATACACGACGTTTGAAATATTTGTACACAACACTTCAAATATGTGTGCACGATGCTAGCTTACACGATGCTATTATACACAATGTTAATTATCCGGTGTACACAATAATGTTTCCGATGAACATATTTTTTTAAATAGTGTACATAATCCATCAGATATCTAATCCACTTTATGAGTCGCTAAGTGATCACCACTTTATGGATAAATGAAGGTGACGAAGTAGATAACAACAAAGAAAGTGACGAAGAAGATGGCGGAGATGGACAATGAGGTCGGATCTGAAGAATATGAGATTTAGAGACTGTGTATAGTGGTACACCCATATAAATGTTAGTGTACATTGTGTCAAGAAAAGATCATGCAGTCTATGTAAACAATACTAATTTGTTTGAGGATGTTGATCATGTAGTTTGTGTACAAAGTCATGATCTTGTGTACATGATGATGTACATAGACTGCATAATCATTATGTACACCTAATAATTAGCATCGTGTACACAAGTGTTAGAAAATTTGTGTCTTTTCTTGTCCAAATAAAACGAAACAATATCTATCTATAGAATACATAAATTTTAAATTTTGGTGTAATTTTAATTATTTTTAAAATATATATTATGAAATAATTTATCTTCAAGATTGAAGAAAAAAACACATTTTTTTTTTTGAAAACACGATAAATAAAGTAGTGGGTCTTGTGCACATCTACAAAAGAAAATAAGTACACTTTCTATTCCCTTGAACTATTTCGCAGGTTGATTCATCAACCAAAGTGTATAAATGACATAAAAATATTTTCAATGTAATTATTTCGCAGAAAAATACACTAGAGAGTAAAATTCCCCTTATCAATAATCTCTAATCATTGGGCAAAGATACATCACATAAAATAGCAAAACCCTTTTAGCCTTATTTCATGAGGAAAAGAAAACAATATTGCATATTTCGATAAGGGGTAATTTTTTTATTTCTTTTCGGTGTGGTGTCCAAATGCAATGCACCTCGATCTCCAAGATAATTTGGTACTATTACACTTGAAGACGAATTAAAAGACATAAACATCACATCTTCTCCTTCTTTATTTCTTAAATTTTTTTTCTCTAACGTACATTGCAATAACGCCCGCAAATGACATGATGTGAGAAATTCAGTTTTAAATTTGAATGTTCTTATTTAGTTTTTAATCACTCCAACTATATCCTTAATTCTGATTACTGATAGATACCAAAAGAAGCTCTTAAACGAAAGCTTAGATACTTAATTGTGCAACACAGTAAGAAAATAAGATGAGTTGCAGATTAAGCAAACATAACACCACATTTCTCAAGCTACAACAACTTGTAAAATATACATATTGTTAATGTATGTAATGATGTATCTTATATTTACGGAAAAAACTGAGGTCAAGTTGTAGTCAAATTGCTAACGCTAAAAGCCAAACATTACCCATTGCTCGAATAATCCAGCTTCAACCCCAGTAGGCAGTATTTTATACTCATTACAAAGAGCGTTTTCATTGGCATTCTGCGTTTACGTTTGCGTTTACAAACGCAGCTATCTCATTCATAACGGTATGATAGTGATTATTATTAGGCAACAAGTAGAAGCCTATAGTGGCTTGCTCCAAGTAAAGAAGCTTCACCTCTTGACCTGCTTTCTTAAGCCCTTCCACATACTTCAATTGCCAATCTTGTATCAAATCTAAACCCGCTACTACAACCAGACTCTTCGGGAAACTCAACCCATCCAAACTGTTACTTCTCGGACCAAACGGGCTACAAGCTGGATGTTCTCGATCTTCACCTTCGGGAAGAAACGCTCTCCAATACCAATCACGGTCTCTAACCGTCACAAAATATTTCCCATCTAAACGTTTTTCTGATTCCGTTCTTTCTATCCCTCCAAACATAGGGTTCAACAAAACATTCCCCAAAACATCGATATCCGACTCAACCGCTCTTACCGCGACATTATGTGCAATGTTACCCCCGGAACTATCACCCGCCAAGAAAATATGAACCTTTGAATCTTTCTTGCTTTGAAGCCAAGATCTGGAATTGACCCAATTGAGAGCAGCCCAACCATCATCATAAGCACAAGGATAACGATTCTCTGGAGCACGGCGATAATTCACAGAGACCACAACAGAGCCACACAAACCAACAAGCCTACGGCAAAGAGTATCATAGATAGCACTGTTTGCAGAAGAATGTGCAAAGCTACCACCATGGAAGAAGACAATAACAGGCACTATCTCACCATCAACAGGGAGCTGAAGATCCGTAAAACTCGGTGGGCCGGATGGATAAGCTGGTCTGTATATTCGGCTAAGGAGATTAGTTTGGCGATCGATGATAACATCGAATGAGAAAACCCCATTAACGGGATTGGCGTTTGCAGGGACTTTCCGGTCTAGAAACTCCGCAAGGTGACGGTTAAAGGTTCCATCAGGGCGGCGCAGGAGATTGTAAGCTAGCTTAAAGTTGGATATTAGAACCCATGTATTTAGAGGAACCACTGTCTGCATCCACAACACCAATTCAAATCACAAAAGGGTGAATCGAAGAAGAAGAAGCAGAGAAAAACTTTTAAGTCAAATAAAGCCAAGAAGAAAAGACCCATCAAGTAACCGACACGTTTCATCACCCCAAACGATAAAGCTCTAAGCTTTCATAAAAAAATTAAAAAAAAGCCCCCAACATATTTGTGTATCAAATCCAACAACAATAAAAGCACAAGCAGGATTGAGAAGAAAATCAATGAATTCGTAGTTAAAACTTAAAAGAAAAGGGTCTGACCTTGCTCTCAATAAGGTCAACTTCATCACTCTCAGCCATTGAATATATTAAAGATTCCACTTTTATTACCAAACAATCAGCACAGAGACACGAAAGCACAGATCGAATTAACCCCTACTGTTTTGACAATAAAGGATAATAATAAAAAAAGTTAGAGCCAAGAAGGGAAATCTCGCATCAAATAAACGGGATGTGTATGAGTAAAGTTCTCTATTTTATATCTGGAAAAGGAAAGGTACCTGCTTTTAAACATCAGATCAAATGGTTTAACTCTTTAATACGGTAAGCATTAAGCAAGAGGTGCTAGATAAGAATATAAGCGTATTTTAGCATAAGCTTAACTATATATTATATAACGTGCGCTTGGAAGTCCAATGCGTCCGGGAAGGCGTAGAGTTGTGACGACTGTTTGGTGGGCCTAAATTATATAAACACAAATTCTGTTTTAGTTTTTCTTTATTCCAAATAACTAATATTAATTACAACCCTTGAACAAAAAGAAAAAAAAAAAGAAAAAAAATCACAAACCCAGATATTTATTTTAAAATTACGTTCTTATTAGAAAATATTATTATTTTATCGGATGAATAAATATATATTATAAAAAACTTTATATCCGAAATATATATATAGGAAACTAAAATTATAATAAACTTAAAATAATAATAAAACATATAGAGATAAATATACGAGTGAAGAGTTGTTATTGGATATGGTTTTTGAGTTGCGATTTACAAATGAGAAATTTATTGTATTTATAGTAAGTATGAATTGATGTTGGATTACATCCTCCAACTTGTCCATTTTTCCACCTGAGTCATTTAGATCAATTATTTGAATTATGTAACACTCCCTTACCAACATCATCTTTATTACTTGCGATTTATTTTTTGTTGTCTAGTTAAAAATCTTTCCAGGAAAATCAAGTGGAAAATCTATAGTAAGGTAAAAATAGTACAACCATACAAGCTTCCGATCGAGTGAAGATGTCATTTTTATATGTCTCATTGATGGTGTATTCCTATGTTATGAATATGCTTCTTAATTACTAAGATAGGTAGTGATTTTGTGAAGAGATATGTAGCGTTGTCACTTGATCGAACATATTTCACATCAATTTTCTTATTCTTCTCGAGTTCTTTGAGTAAATGAAAAGAACTTCGGCGGAATATTTTTGGTTCTATCATTCTTGATATATTCTTATTTCGTGTGTGCAACATAAGCGGCGTTGTCTTCATACAAAATAGTTGGTTTCGCTTTTACATGAATTTCACTATTGGATTTGATGTGTTGACTCATTGATCTCAGCCATACACATTCTCGACTTGCCTCGTGGAGTGTGATGATTTCAGCATGGTTCGAAGAAGTGGCAACAAATGTTTGCTTCCAAGAACGCCATGATATAACAGTATTTCTGATTGTGAAAACATATATGAGAAAAAGGTAGAAAATTCATAATATCACAGAAAATATTTATTAATTATACTGTAGATATTTGTAATTATAACAATAGATTAGTTAGATTAATTAGGTTAATTATATCTTTCTATGTAGTCTTAAGAGAGTAAATAATGACGTTAAAAAAAAAAAAGAGTAAATAATACTTATTCCAATTCATAACTCTCATTTTTTTTTGAGAAAATTAGTCAGAGTAACCCAACATTTT
>OVAV01001779.1:359-12506 GCA_900406375.1 Iberis amara
ATTTATAATTTATTATTAACACATTTAAAGTGTTAATTTTAACACATTTATAGTTTTTATGATATTTTTGATAATTTTATCATATTTTTTATAGTTTTTAATTAAATTGATCAATTATTTTATTTTATATGCTTTTTGAAAAAAATATATAATTTTTATAATTTTCTGAAATTTTTATTATTTTTTGAATTTTTTAAGTGTTTTTGAATTTTTTATAATTAAAAAAATATATATATTTAAAAAATCAATTTTTTTAACGGAGTTAAACTTTTCCGTTAAAAAAATGGCGGCATGTAAACACGGAGCCACATTGATGGTTTAAGTTAGCAAAACAGTCACTTTGGATGTTTAAAGTGATAGTGAAAAACTTTGAAGGTTTAAAGTGTCAAACGCAACTACTTTGGAGGTTTTTTATGCGATTTTCCCGTTTTAAAAATACCACTTTTTGAAATTGTTTTAAAAACAACACACAAAGTTGTTGTTCTAACAATACCACAAATTTATAATAGTTTTAAAACCTAAAATTTAAACCCTAAACCTCCAAAACTAAATTTTATTTCTTCAAAACTAAACTTTAAACTCTAGTTAGCGAACCAAAAAAAAGGAATTAAATTCTAAACCTTAAAAATTTAAGTTTTATGTTATGTTATTTTGGAATAAAAACAATACAATGGTATTTTGGAACATTTGGTAATGTGTTGTACATTTTTCTAAAATTTAGTATTTTTTGTGGTATTTCAAAGAATTATTTTCTTATATATTCAAAAAGTAAGTTAATCCATAGTGAAATGGGTTTTGTTTCGTGAAAAAATTACTGAATTTAAAGAGTGCTCTATGCTCTTTAGTCTAGTATTTGTAAGTATCCTAGTTTGGTCTCATAGCATAGGATCAAACCCCTTAGGGAGATATAATATGTATTTGTTAGTTGACAAAAAAAAAAAACTTTGTATCTCTCAAGTCTTTGACAATAGGTTCAAATCAACTGAGTTGGGAAAAGCCAAAATTTAGTATACTTGCATCTTTAAAAACGTTGTTAACAAGTCAAAATTGTAGTATCTTCATCAAATATTCAATGTAATATTAATTTTGGTAGCCATCTATTACATTAATAGAAAAATTAATTTGTATAAACTGAAAACAAAATCATTGTAAAATAGGGTTGGATGAGTCAACGGAAGATGATTCTTTGCTTTCCGAAGCATCAAATTATTTCGACCTCTCCAATCTCTCTCTTTACTTACAGTGAAAAAAGATTCTCTCAAACTAACCCTAACTCTAAAATAAAATTTTCTAACTAAAAAGGTAGTGTGCGGTCGAACCAGTTGGAGAGATGTGAAATTTTGGCTGTAACGCTTTTATTTCGACCAAAAAAAGTTTCTGCATTTGACAACATAACTGATACGTCGTGTCTTAATGCTTCCATACTCCGGTAATAGTTATTCTCAAGTCTTAATTTGATTACTTCCATACACAAAGGAACTGGAAACCTGCACAGAACATAACCTAACCATGTCAAGCTTCGTCTCCATCAAAACCTTTTCTCAAATGCTGTACAAAGTTACCTGTTGGTGTAGCTCGAGTTTCCCACGGTCTGGTTCAGTTTTTGAAGCCCGTAAGGATCCTGAAATAGAGAGATTATGTCATATTGTCCTCCTAATCTACTTACTTAGCTTTAGAGTGGACTTTCTAAAACCCAAGTATAATATAGTTATCTATAAACCACCACCTAAAAGCTAATGTATACATAGGCCTAAAGCTGAAGCACATTAGGTGAAATTCATTAGAATCACAAACCTTAGTTCTTTTAGCCGAAGTCTCCAACTTTGTTAAAGCTATAAGTAGATGTTTTCGTTTCTCATCATCGATGTGAGGCTGCTCCCATTTGGTATCAGCATCAAAAAGCTCCCAAGGACTGTGAAGATGTGTCTCGGTCGGGTCACTCTTGTATTTAACTGTATACCTCTCCCATGGACTATCAGGAAAATCAGTTGATTTGGGTTTTACAGCTAGAATTCTTCCTTCCCACCAACTACCATCTTCTTCACCTTCATCTCTCCACCAAACCTTACACTTATCCCTGCAAGTCCAGTTCCTCTTTATCGCTGCTTCATATCGACTTCTTTCCACAAGAAAATCTGGAAATGTCACCACCTCAGGTAATGTCAGCTTGAAAGTTTTGTTCAACACTTGCGAGTTAGGATCGATGACTTTAAGTATCATTTTGCAGCAGCTATCACCAGAACCAGCAAGTGTTGCATATTCAAGACTTTCCACTTTACAAATCTCCACTGCTTTTATATTTCCTCCCTTTATTGAAGTCCATGGAGCCACTTCCCTCAGGGAACTAAAGTTCAAGTATTCTTCATGCCCCTGGAAAATAATAAGAGTCACAGCCTCAGGTATACAAATTGACACCAAAGGTTGACTAAACAAAAACAACAAACAACACTTACCTGTCGCAAATATGCAACTTCATCGCCCATTTGTGGTATATATCGAGAACCCTCTTCATGTGTCGATAATGTCAACCATGATACCTTTTCTTTTGACTGTTGAGCTTTCTTTGCTTCAATAGGTTTAGTTTCACTGTAAGGATAAGTTGACCTTCTATTTCTTGTCGATCTCAATCGAAGTGTTGACCTCCATTCTTCTTGAGAGTTTTCATTTCCATGTTGTGTCAAACTGCCTTCTGACTTCTCCAATCCATTCGACTGAGTCTCATGGAACCCATTAGAGGCACCTTCATGGGACTTACTCTGATCCTGACTGATTTCTTGAGTAAGAGTAGCAGCCCCATTTAATTTATCCTCATTCTTCCGCGACTTTAACCGTCGATAGACATAGTCGAACATCCGTTTAGGATGTGAATGTGACACTGGAACATCATTAGAAATTAAGGGAGGATCACTGATCTGAGGATTTGATTCCCGCATGTAATCATCATTCAGAGATATCTCTGTTCCAACTACATCATTCTTTTGACAATCCGATGCCAACTCACATCTAACGTCTGCCGAACCATCATTTAATGTATCAGAGACACCAGTCTTCTGATCTATTAATGTGTCAGGAGCCCTTGAAACCCTCTTGGACCGTATCTTCAACTTTCTCGACATAGGTGGAAGACTATCTAATAGATCATGCTGGCAACCGGCTACATCCTGAGAACAGTTAGAGGCACTGTTATCAGCTAGTTGACTTGGTGACTCATATCGTTCCTCACCATTTGGCAATGAATTAGAAACTACTGCCTCAGTGTCCATGCCAACTGCCATGCCATCTGTATCTATTTTCAATTCCACACAACGAGGTGCTGTAACAATATCATCATGTTGATTTGCATCTTCGTTAACAATATTTTTCTTCTCCTCTGGGTCAGAGACCATAAGTCTTTGCCATGACTTTGCTTCGCCTCTCATTCGCTTTGATGTACGAGTCTTAACAATTCCCCATTTGACATTACTTACATCTAACCCCTTAAATTGATGTGTGTGAATATCAATGCTCCCAGGATCCCTTGAGTCTTCAGCACATCCATTCCCTAAAATTGGAGTTAGAACATCAGAAGATGATCCAGGTAAGTTGTCCAGCAAGCCAAGCTTATCTGAATTCCTAACAGGAAACCTAAGAACCAATCTCTTCCTTTCAGCAGGATGAGTTTCTCTGATATCACATTGTTGAGCCTCATCGTCTGAATCACATTCAAGAATTTGTTTCCCTTTTGATTGCTTCCCATGCCCATTTAACAAAGGTACATCAGGTTCACTATCCTCAGAGCCTGAGTCCTGTGTTGTCGATTCACTTTCTGATGAACCACTTAATTCAGAGACTTCCTCTTCTTCTACGTCTTTAGATGTACCTGTTATCTTAGAAAACCAGGAGAGGGCATTTCTTGCAGCTGCTCGCCTAGGTCTGGACGATTTAGATTTTGAAGATTTCCTCTTCGATTCTCTACGACCATTCCTAGATTTCTTGAGACGTTTGTTATTGCTTGGAGCTCCCTCAAGCTCATCAAAGTTTCTCTTTTTGACACGCCTACCCGAAGAAGTCATGAATCCAGCCTAGTAGAGAGGTATAAACGAATAAGTAGCATATCTAAGCACAAGATCTAAGCAATATAACAAAACTACTTACTTTTTTCTTATGTTTTTTCCTTTTGGATCTTCTAAGGCTATTCTGATGATCATCATCCTCGGCGCTTTTTCCGGAACTGGAAACTGACTCACCAGAGGTTGAAGAGTTTAAACATTCTTGCTCTTTTCCAGAAGAATACTCTTCTGGCACATTGTATTCAGAGTCATTTTCATCAGTTAAAATATCGATTTCTGGTTCCCATTCAATTACATCCATAAATTCTGGCAACGGTTCAGCTAAGTCCAGATCTGCCAGAGGTGGCATTTGGTAATCTTGATCTAAAGTGATATCTGGCCCTACAGCAAGCTTTAAAGAAGATGGTCGCCATTCTTTGCCTAAGGCACCGAGCCGCCGTTTCTGAAACATGGTCTGATATGGCTCTTCATATGGAATCATCCCTAGAACGCAGGACGACAAAGAGTGAAAATATGCCCAACCTGAGTGGAAGGATCCACAGAGCACTTGTATACATTGTTAAAGAAATTAAAACCTGAATCACAAAGAGGATCCTCCATATTTCGGCGGTAAGGTGGAAGCTGAGATTCCTGAATCAAAGTTTCCAAATGTGTATTATTAATTAAACTATGTCTATACCAAGCAGAATAAAAGATACGAAAGAACTGGTTTATCTATTTATAAGTATAATAGCTAAAAGGAGAAGAAAAGATGAGCCATTTACCTGGTCGAGGACATTACCGTATATGTCCTGAATTAATGGCCGATAATCGCCCAGGAAGAACTGCAAGATGCACGGGAGCAATTATCAGAAAACTCAAGTTTAGAGTTACAATATTGATAAATTCCGACTTGCTTAGAGGAGGTGTGATATATTTGGAGTTACAGTTCTCCACTCCTATCAACCATGAATATAGAACTTAAGCTCTAATCCTCCTCACACATAAATAATCACACAAGATAATCCTTTCTACAAGTCTTCTATCTTCTAATTAAATGTTTTGATTCAAAAGGAGATTTATGTTGGAACTACAAGATAAGTCGGTCTCTCAAAGAAAACTTCCCAATAGAGTTCGATCTAGGGTTCTATCTGGAATGAAGTCAGTAGAAGTACAGTAATGAAGCTTTCTCCCAATTGAAGTTATCTTGGTACCTGATCATATTTAGCATCCTTTTGAGAATCTCCTTGACCTGTGCTTAATACGTACAGTTGTCCCACATCATCAGAAAGTATAATTGACGTTCCATCCCTACATTGTGAAGATACATATTAGCAATCAGATGGAGTAGGCGCATAAAGAGTACAGCCCAAACTATTAGCTTACGGCGAAAACTTCCCATCGACCAACTTGTAGTGTGAAATCTCGTATATTTGAATAGGTATGCCTTCCCATATCTAGAAGAAGAGAAGAAGAGCTTTAAATTTATATACTATGAAGAACGTTTAGAAAGTAAAGAAAGCAAAACTTACATCCCACACTATTGTTTTTCCATCATAGCCAGCACTCATAGCTATCCGAGGATTGAAAGGATGGACGTCCATAACATATGTCTACAAAATAATAAGTAAAACATGTTGAAAAAGGTATAACAAGAGTGTACCAAGTTCATGACAGGATGAGAAATATGTGGAAGAAAAAACACTCACGGATGCTGTATGGCCAGTCAAAGAGTGTACCAAGCTACCATCAGAGGCATTCCATACGCATATTCTACAATCTTTAACACAGAAAATCATTCTGGTTAGCATGATTGGAGAGCTCTAAGAAATCAGCCTGGATAAATTCTTAGCCATCAAGAGTGTCAGAATAGTATTATTACCCATGATAGCGGCAAGGACAAAACGATTATCCAGACTCCAAGCAATCATGTTAACCCCCCGGGGTGTAGGTAAGATCCTTTGACGTGGCCCACCTCTAGGAGGTTGAGGAGGCATGGGCGGTGGTGGAACCTTGAGATGATACGCCCGTGTCCATCTACAACTTTTTCCCTGAAAAGACATAAATAAAGATCTGGATTCTGCTCCTATGGAAATGTTTGATGTTTGGAAGATCAGCGAAATTGAATGTTACATGCGATCTCCGTGATTTTGGGATCCAAATGATTGCACTACCATCACGAGAGCATGTAACTATGTTATCATGACAGAACCTAGAAAATAAATATGTTATCGAGTATGAAACACAAAAAACATAATAAAAAAGTAAAAAGTTGACGATAATTGCAAGACTATCTACTTGCAGCAGAAACACACACCACAAATTCTTAAATTTTGGAACATTCTCGTCCTTTGAGTAGTCAGTTACAGAAAATTTAGATCCCGCAGCACAGCCACTGTAAAATACCACATTAAACAACTAGGATAAGACAATGAAGACCTCAAAAGAAATGTAATAACAAAAGTGGTTAGCTAACCTGAACTGAACATAATTAACATCATTCTCATGTCCAGCCAGAACATCCATCTCATGATTTGGTTGGTCTGAAGCATCAATATTGGTCTTACTAGTACTCCAAACCTGTGACCAAGGAAACACTTTTGTAATTAAGTGAACCCCGTAAAATTTGGTAGCATATAATAGTAGATTTTCCATTTTTAACTCAAAACTTACGATACAGACAGGAATTATTTATCAGTACCGAGTATACTCTAGCAAGAGTGTCAGAGCTTCCAGTGACAAAGACAGATCCATTAGCGTTAAATGCGCAGCAAAAGATTTGGTGAGTTTGCTGAGCATTACTAGAAGAAGGGCCGATGTTCCTTCCTGGAATAGAAATTACACTCAGTCTTATACCTTCCAATAGAACAAAGTTAAAATCAATTAATTAGGGAGGTAAAGCAATCACCATCAGGAGTAGGAGGTCTAGGGACATATATCCGGGGAGCAAATTGGGCACCCCTAGCATCCCATATTCTACATGTACCATCATCCGACGATCTGCAGAGATTTAAGCAAAGGATTCAAGCAGCTTATAAAAATGGCTAATAAAATCAAGCGTCCTTTCAAAACGTGCAAATAGAATATGAAGACAACATAAAGATATGAGCAATGACATAGTAGAGAGTGGTTTCAAAGCTCAATATTAACTCAACATCATCAATATAATCTGGAGTAATATGAACCAGAGTGCATTTAACTTTTACTGCTTTGTGACCAAAAGGTTGACTGTATAAGAAATTTGAAGCCATAGACATAGGCAAATGACTGAAAATCCACAAACTCAATAGTATAAACCAAATGCAAAAACATAATGGTTTATCAATTATTTTTCAAAAGCAATTAGAAAAACTAATTCACCAGAGAGTGCACATAATGACAAAAAGAACACTTTGAGAAAAAATTCTTACGAGAGAAGCTGGTATGGGGATCCAGGTCTGGGACTGAATTCAATAGCAGTAACAGCTCCAGTATGTCCACGAAGGACCGAAACTGGTAAACCATCTGGCAATCGCCACTACCAAAATTCATATGGGTGAAATCATCAAGATATGTGAAAATCATAATGGAAGCATATACAGAGGAGGATAAGAGAAACTTACGACGCGTATCACACAATCATTTGAAGCTGATGCTATAAAAGTGTTGTTAGAACTCACAGCAAGATCCGTTATGTCACCCTTGCATATGCACCAATACACAATTTTTAAGTACCATTAAGAATAAAGTATCAAAGTTATAGTATTCTCATAGAGTATTGGTACCCACTTCATGCCCTCGACAGCTAGCCAGGCAGTATGCAGTCTCCATTGACCATACTTTTACAAGACGGTCATCTGACCCAGTGATTACATACCTTCCTGAGCGATCAAATATAGCTGCAGCATTTACATATAGCTTCAGGTATCCAGTCCATCTAAAGGATTAGTTTAATATTTAGAAATGAAAATTGACACTAAGATTCAACCCTAAGCAATTAAATATCATACCACAGTAAACAGCGTTTCTGTGTCCACGTAGCCTCTTGATGTTCTGCATCTTTTGTACCATTGAAGATGGTTTTGCAATCACATAGCATGCTGCACGAATTGATGGGGCACGATGATGTCTGGCAAAACCACCACCAATTTCCCTCAAGCTTAAACCACAAACCTGATCAGCACGCATATGAGGCCAACGCATGCCAATAGGCGGTGCTTTGAGACCACTTCCACGTATATCCTCTTCATCTGCAAAAACAAAGGATGCTGCTTTAGCGAACTAAGACTTTCAAAGAGAATTAGTGAATGAATGATAGAGTCTGTATCATTTCAAGTGATATTAGTATTATTATAATTTGTGTTTATCTATGTGTGTGTGTTCAACTGTTAATATATAAAAATGTTATAAAATTAATACATCACTTACTGCTTAAAAGGGAGAACGAACCAGTCCCTAAAAGTGTTGGAACACTAGTTGCAATCAGTTTATTTCCATCACCGATCCCCCGTGAGGGATTAGGCCTACTTGAAACAATGACCAATTGCTTCAGAAGCTCTACCAAGTGATCCGTTTTTATGTGAGGAAACCTGAGAATGCACATGCAATGCCATATAACAAGTTAAGAATTTCTGATAGAAGAAACCCTGAACCAGTCATTCACAAATTAAAATTACAACAACATCATGAATCAGGAGAAGAACGACAAATGATTAATTCTTCACATAAAATTCTCACAAGTGCTACAATCACTGAGAGCAACTCTACTAATTACCTCTTTGCCAACTCCGTATAGTTTAACGGAAAGGAATTGCCATCATCATTCTCATCTCCACTAGGCAATCCATTCCTCGAGTACCAAGCATGATATCTTCTAGGAAGAAGCTCATGTTCGAGAATCTCATGTCGCAACAGTGCATAAGTTCTCTGGCATGGCCCAGATGAAAGTAAGTGGAGCATCAAAAAGTAAATTTCCCGCAGGTCCAAATCGATGTTAGGCACAACGTTTTGAGCAATATCTGGGACTTGAATCTGTACATTCCCTGGCAAATTTCTGGAGAAATTCATAGGCTTCATAGGGAGAGAAACTGAATTGGCTTTCGGAGTATTTTTCCTAAGAGCCATTAGCCCCTACCAATTAGCCAAACATTGACAGCAATTATTAACGAAAAGCCAACAGCTAGAACATCAAGAAGATATTATATTTCAAGCAAATAAGAGAAGTGAAGATAAGATCATGGGTGATTTCCTGCTAGTTCTACTCTCTGGAAAATTACAGTGGGGCAACAATGGAACTAGAGGGGTTGCAGAAAATGTCAAAATCTGTGCATCTCCAGACTTTGACTGTACAAAAACCTACTCGACCAAGTAGTTCCTATTTGATTCTTTCCAGAAAACTATCTAAATTACTGCAGTATAATGAAAAAGATAACAAATTGGCGCTATAACTTCATTGTACTTATGCTTTAATCTGTCTACTCCATCCTTGTACTAGTGGCTGTTAAATCTAGCTAATCAATCCTTTTCTAACTATATAAAAAGGTAAGAAAATGGATTAAATGTATTATCTGGCACCAGAAAGGACTTCAGAATTACATAATTCATGTATCTGAGATTCAGAACTCCGTTAAATACACTTCTGAAGTATCTTATATTTAAGGTTCTATAAGAAGCCCTGAGAACCAAGCAAATAACCTTGTCCCTCAACAAACAAGAATTCGGCTTGTATTTTCACCAAATATACATCCAATCAAATACATACTAACTTTCAAATATATAAGAGAGCTTAGGAAGTGAACCAATCATCAACATACACGAAAGAATTACAAAAACCATATCACATTGTCTCCGCAACAATTGAAATAACCAAAACCCTAAAATTGAATTGCCCCTTTCTCTAATCACCATATGATCCAGAAAAATATTGAACTAGACATTGCAAAACAAAATCAATATTAACCAATAACCACAATACATGCACAATGCCAATAACAGTTCCTCTGGGAAACAAACGTGCAAACACAAATCCTCACAAGTCAAGGTAAGAAGAATGAAAAATTTGTCGAACCTCTTGAAGTCTTATCTGTTCCCAGAAAAGGCGGCGGTAAGAGAGTCGTCGAATCCTCCAGCTTCGATTAGATTGAAGATAGGGGGAGGAGGAGAAATCCCGAGGGCGGAGATTGAAGATAATAGGTTTCGTAGATAACAGAAAAGGAAGAGGATCAAAGCAAGAAGAAGGTTTCAATCTTGTGAAGAAGCTTATACTAGTTTTGCGTTGTTCGGTTTTGAGTGTTTTTGGGCAAAACAAAATTTCGGTAGAAGAAGGCGAAGGATTTTGTGGAGAAACGCACTTGGATAGAACAAAACTACAAAGAAACACAAACCCCGAAAACGCTGCGTTTTATGTTTTATGGGAGGGGCCCAATTTATGTCACGTGCCCTAGCCCAATAACAGTTTCCCTTTTAAGTTTATCCAAGNTAGAACAAAACTACAAAGAAACACAAACCCCGAAAACGCTGCGTTTTATGTTTTATGGGAGGGGCCCAATTTATGTCACTTGCCCTAGCCCAATAACAGTTTCCCTTTTAAGTTTATCCAAGTTTAAAAATAAAATAAAAATACCCAAACCCTCTCAAAACTAAAAATTCCTTCTAAATTCTAAATACCATTAAAAAAAAAAATCACAAACTCCCAAAAACTTCAAAAAAACTATAAAATTTTTTTTTACTACAAATATCACAAACATAAATAAGTAAAATTTAAGAGTTTAAAATTTAAAATTTTGGGTTTGAATTCACTAAATAGANTTTTTTTTTACTACAAATATCACAAACATAAATAAGTAAAATTTAAGAATTTAAAATTTAAAATTTTGGGTTTGAGTTCACTAAATAGAATTCAAAGTTTAGTTTTGAAGGGGTAGAGTTTTGTTTTTGAGGATTTAGAATTTAAATTTGAAGTTTTAAAGCTATTTTAAATTTGCGGTTTTTTTTAAACAAAAACAACTTTTTGTATGTTTGAAAAAATTATGGTATTTTTGAAACAAATTAAGAGTGTGTGGTATTTTGGGATATATCTAATTTTTGTGGTATTTTTGTGAATCCTCCTCGAAAACTTTGTCATTTTTTAATGAAAGAAATTTTTTTTTGTCATTTTAGTATACCAATATTCGATTCTTATTCGAAAAATGCAAAAAAAAACATGAACTTTTAAATTTAAGCCACTAAAAATTCAAACTTTTCAGAGTAAGCCATTTTAATTTTGAACTTTTTAGTTTATGCCGTTTTAAACTAGAACTATTGTTAACCAAGCCAATTTAGACATAAAATTAGTCAACTATTAAATTTTAAGTTTACTTCGTTAAGTACACTAGTTAGTTATCCACCGACGAAACCGTGTAGGTGTGTGACTCATGGATATGGAGTTCAAACTTATACCTATCGTCATCTCGTACTATAGCTCAAACGCTACAAAGCTAACTGCAAAATCCGAAGGATGAGATAAAAAATGCAAATCGGTTGAAGTGATATAATCTTGTCTTAAGTATTACACAAAAACAGAGCTAACTGCAAATGTATGAACGAGGAGAAGAAGTCAATATAAGGAGAAACAAAATGTATATATACAAGTAAGGAAGACAGCGAAGAATTGTAATACAACATTGTCATCTTTGAATTTGTTTTTTTAGTGAAGATACAAAAAAAAAGATGTTCTGAAGATGCTCCTTAACTGTAGTCGACAAAGTGGATAAGGATTGTGATGGTGAAGAGTTTCAGAAAATGAAGGTCACAACAATTGATCTAAACTTTTTTGCATGTCACTCCCTATATATCTACACATAATTTGTTATCATTTTTTTTTAACAAAAACTAGTCAATAACACATCTACTCAGTTTTATTAGAAGAGATGATATGTCATGCACGTTATAAAAGTTCAAGCTTTGGGGGTTTCGTTTTATTGGGAACTTTTGAGATTTTATCAAGACGTGAACTGAATATGTGTATTTAATAAAGTAAGCTAAACGGAGTTTAACGGTGCTAACTATAACTAACAATTTAGTTGACTAATTTACCATCTAATCAGCTTGATCAACAATAATTCAAGTTTAAAATTTTTAAAAGACATAAACTAAAAAAAAA
>OVAV01001781.1:0-12495 GCA_900406375.1 Iberis amara
ATTTTACATATATTTTTTTGTTGATAGTTTTTGTAAATTTATTTTTATGAGATAATATATTATTATTATAAATAATTTATATATTTATTTTATAGTTTTACCAATAAAATTAAAATTTAAACTAAGTTAAGAATATTTAAAATAATAAAACTAAAAACTACCATTCAATTTTTTTGTCAAATCTAAAATCTATAGCAAAATCAAAATCCAAAAACAAAAACCAAAAACCAAAATCTAAAATCTAAATCCAAAAACCAAAAGCCAACAAACATTTACGGCCTACACTTAGTTTATGAATTACAATTTAAGGATCATGTAATGATCTTTCCAATATGTTATATAATGTAATGAGTGTTTAAAACAAAATTTTGAACTATTTGAGATAGGGGTGGCAAATGGGAATTCTGAACGGGGATTTTCGGGAACGGGACAAGAATTTGTGAACAATGTCCCATTATGTTCCATTTTAGATTCATGACGGGAATGGGATGGGACGAGATGGGACAGGAAGGGAACGAGAATTCCCGAAAATACAACAAAAAAGCCAAAAACAAAATTTCTATAGCACTTAGCTAATTTCAACGACACACAAGTAACAGTCGCAAAGACCGAAACATATATTTGTGTTTAAATAGCATCAAAGTCAATTACTTGTGTCTTAAATAACATCAAGTCTCGTGTCTCTCTGTAGACTTAGGAAGAATGAACACTTATTTTGCTGTTTTTCTTAGAAGCACAAAAAAATATAATTGTTAATAAGTCTAATTAGGCTTATTTTATATAGATTGGAATATTAGTTAATAGCTAAACTATATACATTAGAAAATTATAAACTAGTATATTTATATTATATATATAAGGATATAATTTTATAATATAGATATGTATAATTTTGTATATTTATCCCAAACGGGACGTCGGAAATTCTCGTTCCCGTCCCGTTCCCATTCGGAAAATGAAAAGATGTCCCATATGAGAATATATATTTTTATGGAATGGGAATAACGAACGGGTTCGGAACGGAACGGGACGAAACAGAACGAGAATTGTGCTTACCCCTAATTTGAGATATCCAATAAAACATTTATGAGGTTCATAATAATTTTGATCCGGATTTTGGTTAGATATTTTGATTTACAAAAAAAAAAATAGTTACTATATTAAAATCATATATAATTTTGTTTTATGGAAAGCCTAAAACGACATGCTTTTTCTTTTTTGTTATCATTCTCTACGTCTATCTGGGCACAACGGACCGCTTAGTTAACCTACCACCTCACATGAGAGAATGGAGAATTGAACTTGAGAAGTGCATAGTGAACAAAAGCATTAGACCCTAAGCAACTTCTTAAACGACATGCTATTTAAAAAAACGACAGTGAAATCCTATGACTATTTTGGAATTGGTAAAGAAAGATACAATGAAATGACATATAGCGAATTATGAACCGGAGGGAGATGGTGGATCTAAACCTCAGGCAGGTCACATTAACTAATCGATGAACATTCGATGCCAATAAGCATGTTATATAGATTGTACATGAATATAGAGAGACAAATCAATGGTCTAGACTAAGTTTTACAGTTCGAAAATGGCACAATTGATCTTATTGGCATTTCTTGTACAAAAAGAGCGGTTCAACACTTCATGCCGAACTCCTATATCTATTGTAGGCAATGAAATGTATATACATACAGAGCGTTAATGCTC
This sequence comes from Iberis amara, assembly GCA_900406375.1. Taxonomy (NCBI): domain Eukaryota; kingdom Viridiplantae; phylum Streptophyta; class Magnoliopsida; order Brassicales; family Brassicaceae; genus Iberis; species Iberis amara. The sequence goes on from OVAV01001781.1 coordinate 1,712, forward strand.
AATATTCATCATAAATTCAAAAGAGTTGCAACTTATGATTTAACAACCGACAGAATAACCAGTTTTTGTCTCAAAATGTCTTTGTTTGCATGCCTATGTCATTTTTTTCGAAACTTCAACTTCTCTTCAAACCAAGAAAACAAAACAAAAATTAGATTTATTAGCAAAAGCAGCAAAGAGAAGGCATCGAATTCTTTAATTTATTGACAGAAGTTTTTCATCTTGGATTGGAGATTAAAAAAAATTGTTTCAGTTGAAAACTAGTATGTTATTTTTGTGATTTTTTTAATTGTTTCAATTTGTATTTAAGTAAATCACATGTATGTTTAATTTAAACCATAAACCTAAAATAATAAAGTCAAATACGAAATTTGAAGTTCTAAACTTTATAAATTTATTTTTGTTTTTTTTTATTTTAACGGCTTATAAATTTATTTTTGTTTGTGGTTTTTTTGAATAAAAATTTAGTGTTATTTTTAAAGAATATTTTTGATGATATATATATTTTTAAAACTTATATTATAATATTTTATGAAATTCTTCATAAAATGGTGTGTGTGGAGGGGAAGGGGAGTAATAGGTGGATATTATTATAAAGTTTTAAATATTGTGAGGATGGTGTGAAAGATATTTTCAATAACTAGAATCGAAGAAAAGTTCGAATGGACACAAATGTTTCAACATTACCTCATAATAGAGTTATAGTGCTACCCGTTTTTGGATATTCCTTGATATATTCATTATGGGGGCTAATGTGTAAAGCGATGCCTTTCTTATAATATATTAATATATTTGGTGAAAATTAGATTTTTCTTAGAAACAGGTACATATATTATAGTGCAAATGAGCATCAACATGATTCATATACCATGTCGGTTAAAATTTTACCATATCCTGCTCAGACTTCAACTATAGCTATTTCAAGTGGCCTAAACTAAAGTATCTTTTTTAGTGAAAGTCTCGAATATGCTCTGTTCCTTTATTGGTTGATTTTCACATTGCCAAACAGAGTTAACAACATACTCATAACACTTCAAATATCTTTCCTTCACGTCTCTAGCTCCAAATGAAATAAATCATTATCTTCAATCTCCATCACGCAAAACAAAATCATACCATACTTCTAACTGTAACAAACTTGCTCACCCTAGGATTCACATATTCAATGGCATTCAGAGCCGATCCTGAGATTTATGTAGCCATTTTTTCGGTTTTGGAGCTAAATCTGATGTCTTGTTAGAATGCCTCTAGGACCGGCCCTTGAGCATTTACATACAATCCAAATCGCGAATAAAAACTTGTCGAAAAAAAGATTACAGTGTAAAATATCTTAACTTTAAAGCTCCTTACTATCTAGAGGTATGGTCCCGAACAAAAACGTTCCAAGTTCTAGCCAAGAAACACATGAGGCTATAGAAACAAGCCTAATGAGAACAAAGGCCTTGTGCCACTCATTATTCTCTCTATCTCTACCCAAAAGAATAAAAGAAGAGAAGCTTGAATAAAGGAAACGAGTGATTCTTATTCCTCAAGATAATCTGATAACGCAAAAAAAGATTCTCTTTGAGATTAAGACAGAATATATGTCTTTACAGAGTTTAACGGTTTATACATGACGTTGTAATATGCCAGTCTTGAGAGATAATATAGAGAATCAGAGCCACACCAGACCTTTTTTACCTTCACTTTTCCTAAACTAATTCCCAATTTTTAAAAGCAGAAAAATAAAGAGAAAAAGGAGGGACCTTCTCTATGAGATTATAAAATGGCAAGCTACGTACGTTGTAGCCAAAACTAGGCCTTGAAGCTCATTTGATAGCCTCGTCTTCGCCTCTCTTGCTCCATTCTCTGTAACATATAGCTGAAGGTGATATATAATATGTAAAGTGCCATAACAAATTCTTCCATTTTGTTGTTTTTGTTTATGTGACTTATTATTATCAAAGGGCTTTTCAGTGCAACAAACAGAGAGATGGCAAGAAATGAGTGGATCAATAGTTACCTGGAAGCTATTCTTGATGTTGGAACTAGCAACAAAAAGAGATTTGAGAGCAACTCCAAGGTCGTTCAGAAGCTTGGCGATATAAATAGGAAAGATAATCAAGACAAGGTTTTTAGTCCCATCAAGTACTTTGTGGAAGAGGTTGTCAACAGTTTTGATGAGTCTGATCTGTACAAAACATGGATTAAGGTTCAATCCTATAAAATTACAAAAAGACACAAAGAGTATATTGTTTCACATAATCTAAAGACCTGTGGGTGATGGTGAAGAGATCTTTCACTTGTTGTGGCAGGTGATAGCAACAAGGAATGCTCGCGAGAGGAGTAACAGACTTGAAAATATATGCTGGCGAATTTGGCATCTCGCACGAAAGAAAAAGCAGGTTTGGTTTGTTTCCCTTTCTTGATTCAAATTTTTCACCTCTACATCCCTTTAAAAGCTGATGAATCAGAAAATACAGAGAAGGTTGGTTCTTGCTTTTAACTGAATCCTTTTCTGTACTTTGATTTCCTTCCATAGATTGTGTGGGATGATGGGATTAGACTTTCCGAACGGAAAATTGAACGTGAACAAGGCCGCAATGATGCGGAAGAGGATCTTTCAGAGCTTTCTGAAGGAGAGAAGGAGAAAACTGATGTTGTTGCGACTCTAGAACCACCTCAAGATCACATGCCCCGTATTCGCTCTGAAATGCAAATTTGGTCAGAAGATGATAGATCAAGTCGAAACCTTTACATTGTCTTGATCAGGTAAGTATAGGTTGGTTTATCTGACTTATTCGTATTGTCAACAACATGCTCATGAGACTTACCAGGGCAAGCTCTATTTGGTTCCATACTTTGCCAACTGCAGTATGCATGGACTCGTGCGTGGAGAGAACATGGAGCTTGGACGAGACTCTGATACTGGTGGGCAGGTACTTAGCCATCTTTGAATACACTTCATGTCACCTCTAGCTTTCTTAACTTTTTAACAACCTGAAGGCTTTTGTTAATGGACGCTTAGGTGAAATATGTTGTTGAGCTTGCTCGCGCTTTAGCCAACACTGAAGGTATTCAGAGAGTTGATCTCTTAACACGACAGATCAGTTCACCAGAGGTTGACTCAAGCTACGGTGAGCCAGTTGAGATGTTATCATGCCCTCCAGAAGGTAGCGGAAGCGATGGTTCATACATTATCCGCATTCCCTGTGGTTCTCGGGACAAGTACATACCAAAGGAGTCACTCTGGCCCCATATTCATGAATTTGTTGATGGAGCTCTAAATCACATAGTGAACATGGCAAGGTCTTTGGGAGAGCAAGTGAACGGAGGGAAACCAATATGGCCTTATGTAATTCACGGCCATTATGCTGATGCAGGAGAAGTAGCTGCACATTTAGCAGGAACGTTAAATGTACCAATGGTGCTAACTGGTCATTCTTTGGGAAGGAACAAGTTTGAGCAGTTGCTTCAACAAGGGAGAATTACCAGAGAGGATATTAACAAAACATACAAAATTATGAGGAGAATAGAAGCTGAAGAGCTGAGCCTAGATGCAGCTGAGATGGTGGTCACAAGCACACGACAAGAGATTGAGGCGCAGTGGGGACTGTATGATGGGTTTGATATCAATTTGGAGAGGAAGCTCAGGGTGAGAAGACGGCGTGGAGTTAGTTGCTTTGGCCGATACATGCCACGAATGGTGGTATAAGTCCTTTTCTGCCTCCTTCAAAATCTGATAAATGAGACAAAACAATGAATCATATAAACTATAATCAAGTAGACTGATACCTGCAAGTTGAGCAGTAAACTGAAAGTAAAATAGACTAATCCACCATATCTGGCCTGTCTTTGTGGTACCAGGTCATACCGCCAGGGATGGATTTCAGCTACGTATTGACACAGGATTCACAGGAAGCTGATGCAGATCTCAAGTCGCTAATTGGACCCAACCGAAACCAGACAAAAAAGCCTGTACCTCCCATATGGTCCGAGGTACTCTTATTTTCATTGTTGTGTTATTTCTATCAGAAGTCCTAGCTAATCTCCTGCACGAAAGAAACAATTATAGTCTTGTTTCTTCTGCCTTTCAATCCATGGCACAAATAACTGCAAAGCTATCACATCATATATGCAGATAATGCGATTTTTCACAAATCCTCATAAGCCAACCATACTTGCGTTGTCTCGCCCTGATCCAAAGAAAAATGTCACTACATTGGTCAAAGCATTTGGTGAATGTCAACCTCTTCGAGAACTAGCCAACTTGGTAAGTAAGATCAACGTTTATTACTTATCTGAAACACCTGATTAATCTGACATATATCTAATGAAGCCTAGAGATAAGCATACTGCTAATTTGCTATTATGGCTTGCTAACTCTTTGGTAATAAACCTATTCCAGACACTTATACTAGGAAACCGAGATGACATCGAAGAAATGTCCAATAGCAGTTCTGTTGTTCTCATGAATGTACTAAAGCTTATAGACCAGTATGACTTGTATGGCCAAGTAGCTTATCCCAAGCATCACAAACAATCTGAAGTTCCAGATATTTATCGATTAGCAGCCAAAACAAAGGTACTTAACTGTAAAATCCTATTACACAATTATGACTCTCACTGTTTACTAATTCTCAAGGTTCCAGTAGGATAGACCCCATAGATTTTTTATTTTGATGTAATAATGTAGTATCTAAATAACTAGTTCCCACGTGCTTAGACCTGTAGTAGAATGGTACTTTCTCGTTAGTATACACAGTACAAAAGTTAGAATTATTATTAGCAGCTTACCAGAACTCTTAGCTCCTCTGTCTTTGCAACCTGAACATTATTATACTCACAAGCTGGTTTTCTCTCCTGAAGGGTGTTTTCATTAATCCAGCTCTGGTGGAGCCGTTTGGTCTCACGCTCATTGAGGTAACTAGCATCAATGTCAATGTCCAAGGTTATGTTTCTTTACATATTATACACAAACCAATGAGATCTTCATGCTGCACCACTTGTTGTGTGTATGACAGGCAGCTGCGTATGGCCTGCCTATTGTTGCCACCAGAAATGGTGGACCTGTTGATATTTTGAAGGTATTCAAGCCTCTTATTACCAAAACTAGTTGCATAAAGACATAATCACACCCCGGTGATCCCAGAAAGCTTATTAACATATGTTTATATCCCAGGCACTGAATAATGGTCTTCTAGTCGACCCTCATGATCAACAATCTATTTCTGATGCCCTTTTAAAGCTAGTTGCTGACAAACATCTCTGGGGGGAGTGCAGAAAGAACGGACTCAAGAACATCCACCGTTTTTCATGGCCAGAGCACTGCCGTAACTACCTTTCCCATGTCGAACACTGCAGAAACCGACACCCCACCAGTAGTCTCAATATAATGAAAGTTCCAGAAGAGCCGATAAGTGATTCGCTAGGGGATGTCGAGGACATATCTTTGAGATTCTCCATGGATGGGGATTTCAAGCTCTATGGGGAACTAGATGCAAGTACTAGACAGAGGAAAATAGTAAACGCCATAAGTCAAATGAATTCTATGAAAGGTAGCCCATCTGTTCTCTATAGTCCTGGTAGAAGGCAGATGCTCTTTGTGATTGCTGTTGATTCCTATGGTGAAAACGGAGACATAAAAGAAAATTTAGATTATGTCATAAAAACTGTGATGAAAGCTGCAGACTCGATGTCGGACAAAGGCAGAGTAGGTTTTGTATTGGCAACAGGTTCAAGCGTGCAAGAAGTTGTAGAAATTACAAAGAAATACCTGATTAATCTGGAAGATTTTGATGCAATAGTTTGTAACAGCGGAAGTGAGATCTACTATCCATGGAGAGAGATGGTGGTTGACGCAGACTATGAAGCTCATGTGGAATACAAATGGCCTGGTGAAAATATTAGGTCTGTGCTTCTGAGAATTGCATGTACAGAACCTGCAACGGAAGATGACATCACAGAGCATACAAGTGCATGTAGTACAAGGTGCTATGCAATTTCTGTGAAACAAGGAGTTGAGGTAAGGGCAGCATAAATCAAATGCATACATACTTCCCTCAAACTATGAAACTAGTAATAATGTCTATGGGTACCAATGGCAGGCTCAAAGAGTTGATGACCTTAGACAGAGGCTTCGGATGAGAGGTTTAAGGTGCAACATTATCTATACACGTGCTGCAACAAGGCTAAATGTTATACCACTGTGTGCATCAAGACTACAAGCACTCAGGTTAGACACTGTCAAGCCTATATAGTTTCTTCAACCATATAAAGTAAGAGTAAAATACCTACAATGAAAATGACACGGTTTGCTGGCTTTAATGTAGGTATCTTTCGATACGGTGGGGAATTGACATGTCAAAGTCTGTTTTCTTTTTGGGAGAAAACGGAGACACAGACTATGAAGACTTGCTGGGTGGCCTCCACAAAACCATCATTCTAAAAGGTGTAGTGGAATCTGACAGTGAGAAGCTTCTTCGCAGTGCAGAAAACTTTAAAAGAGAAGATGCAGTTCCACGAGATAGCCCTTACATGTCCTATCTCAAAGAGAATGGCGGACCTCCAGAAATTCTATCCTCTTTAGAGGCCTATGGGATCAAATAATCTTTCATTATATTCTCTTCTCTGCTTATTATCTCAGCTCATATACTTCAATGGGTTGGTAAACAGTATATAGTAACAAGACTACATACCATCATCTGTAAGATAATACATACTGCAATAAAAAGCTGAATATAACTGTGCAAGCACGAATTCAATAGACAGGCCTCGCCTAGTTCCTTAGATGTTTATGTTCATACTTCACACATTCTAGAAAGTTTTATAGCTACCTGAAGGAGTGTGCTCCCTCCCCTCTCTCGGTCTATCTTACACCCAAAATGTGTTCCCTGCAACCAATTGAAGTAGTTGTGATTATATTTAAAATCAAATCAAACTATGTTATTATCAATTGTTTACAACCGGTGGATTTCCAAACCAAAATATGCTCAATCAGAATTAATTCTACTACTACAGTAAAAAGAGATAACTCAACTGCCAAGCCATTTTAAATGTGCTTGCCAAAAAGAAAAATATGAATCCAGAAAATATGAGGGAACATTATCATTGATCTACGTCTTTGTCCAAGGGTAGGATTGCAATAAAAAGTATCCTTTCCTATAGGAATCATCACCACTTGGTCCTCCACATCTAACCTCAGTCAATTTCACCGTATTTATGAAGATAATACACAGGAGAAAAAATTTGAGTGGAAAACGAGGAACTATGGTTGCAAAGAGCTACCATTCTCGCGAGAACGCATACATTAGATAGTCTTTGATGAGCTACTGTAAGTACACCTACATGGCTTCTTGCCATCTTCTCGGTGAGATTCTTATTTGCAAATAGCAGCACAATGAAAAACTTAAAGAAGATTCTGAATCATGTATTCACAAGAAGCCAAGAACAAAAAAAAAAGTAAGAAAGTACCAGGTGATGTTCAGCTTCGAGCAAATTCAAAAGAAGACATGACTGTTAATAGAGAGAGAAGAACGAGTAGCAAAACCAAAGTGCCCTTTTGGCTTTCATTATAGTTTAAGTTCCTTAATCTATAAAGAACTAAAAAATTCTTCAACTAGTATAACAAATGAGTACAAAAGTTGCAGAAAAGAAAAATCTTACAGGAGAACTTCTAAATCTGAACCAATCAATATCACATTGGTCACAAGAAATCATCTGCAACCATACTTTTCCTAAATAAATCTATCCACAAAGTCAAGATCATTCTCAAGCAGAATTCCTCCCACATTGGTTTTAAGAGATCACATCACCTAGATGAGAGACATGAGCTAAGGATCATCCTGAACCACATTGTTCACAATTGATCATCTTAAAGCAGGATCTTCATATCCGAATCAACCAAAACTCGAGTTTTTAAAGAACAAGATCCACAAGGAAGAACAACGGATGCCACAAAAGCGCCCAATCTCCTAACTACAACACAATCGGAGTCTCTAAACAGTGCAAATCCCATTGTTTCTAGCTCAGTTGAATCAACAGAGAAGTAATCACCACATCTACACTGATAAAAAAGGTCCATGGATTCGCCTTCTCCGTTGATCTCAACTGACATATCCTCTATGCTAATCTCGTCAGCAGTGATTCCGTCCTGTCTTGAAGATCGAAGATCATTGTCGTAAACCACTCGTAGCTCTGCATCACTTAAAACTTCCCACGCCTTCTGGATCTTAAGAAAATTTTCGTCTGATTTACAACGAGAACTGTTAAGCTTATCAGGATGAGAGTGAAGGATCGCAGATCGGTAGCTATGGCGTATTTCTTCATAGCTCGCATCTTCTTTCACCGAGAGAATCTCGTAGTATGTCTTGTGTACAAAATTCTCACCGAGAAGCATAATTGTTGAAATTCTTCTACAATTCACGACGGTGATAAGGATCAAAATTCACCGACGGCGACGAGAAGAATTAGAGGTTAAGAGATCAAAAGGGTATTTATTAGAGAGGAGAGATGTAATCGGGTCGACCCGCTTTACTTATTTGGTTGGGCTTAGGCCCAATTTAAAAGTCAAAAATCGACCCGATTACCCAAACTAAATTTCGTGGAGAGACGAACAACGCCGATCGATCGTCGTTCAGAGTTTTGTAGAATGGTGATGGGTTTATCGAAAGGGAGATTGAAAACATGGTTCAATAAGAAAATCACAGATCCTCTACTTCAGATCTTGCGCAGGTTTGTCTTCTTTGAGTCGTTTTTATCATACTGTGATCATATCTCGTCTGGATCTGAAATTGGATTACTTCATTACTACGATTCTGCTTCTAGACACTTGAGAGATGTTAGATAGATCCCATTTTGCTATTTGTTGATTGTTCCTTCTTAATGGTTTCTTATTTTGGAACGCTATAGAGACCATATAGAACCATTTGCGGTAAAATCATTATCCTTCTGTGTTAATGTAGCTCTTTAAGGGTTTCTTATGGTGGCGAATCTCTCTCTTTCTGTTGCATAAGTGTTGATGTTGTAAGTAAATTGAGTTTTGATTTTGTTTTACTTTTCAATCTCTTCAAGAGGTACAGAGCCTAAGCAGCTGGCTTTCTCTGCAGCATTGGGTATTACCTTAGGAATATTTCCAATATGCGGTGCGTGTCTTTCGCCATTTTCTGTTTCCTAAGGTTATTGTGCTTGTTGCTTTGTGCTTTTGAGATATCTAATTTGGGGATGTTCTAAACAGGTGTTCCTGTGCTTCTATGTGGAGTAGTTATAGCCTTGTTTGGATCTACTTGTCATGCTCCAACCGTGATGTTAGCTAATATCATAGCCACTCCAGCAGAACTAGCGTAAACCCTATTCTCTATGCATCATCCAAACAATTCCTTTTGTATCTTTCTGTTATCAGTCTTCTTACTAATTTGGATTTGGGGCTCTTCTTTCATGTCTGTCACATTATAGTCTTGTGGTGCCTTTCCTACGACTTGGCGAAAAGGTTACTGGTGGACCTCATTTTCCTTTGACATCAGATGCCCTCAAGAAGGTATTCACAGGTCAAGCCTCCAAGGAAGTCTTTTTAAGCATTGGTAATGCGGTAAGTAGCTATACAACTAAGCTCTTTTCTCTTGTCTTTAAATGATCTTATCCTTAGTAACTTGCAATTCTGATCCCCACTTGTGAATTGCCTACAACTCTACTCGATTTTTCACCCCTAATGGTTATTGCAGTTGCTAGGGTGGCTAGTAGCAACACCATTTTTTTTCGTTGCGTTATACGTTTTGTTGCTGCCATGTTTCAAAATACTGGTGAGCAAGTTTGGTGTAGCTGCTTCAACCGCAAAGACACCTATGAATGTGGAGACAGAGCTCAAGTCAAAGCCAAGAGTTGCTTAAATTCAGTAAGAGTTTAGAAACCTACACTGTTATCAACACGAAGTCTTTCAAGTGTAACCTCGAAATGGATAAGTTAATGTATAGAGTATATAAGCTTGCACTGTCAAATCCTTACACTTGTTTGAAACTTCTTTCTAAATGTCAGTAATCGAAAACATCATTTTCGATGGTTACGTTTGAACGAACGACTAAACTAGGCAGTCGCCACATATAAGTTTTAAAGGTTCACTTTTGCATATCGAAGTTCAACTCTATGTAGTTGCGAAACTTCAACTCTATATGTAGTTGCGAAACCTCACATTAAAGGAAGAATTGCTTATTTGATCCAATTGTTGATAAAATAAAAAAGAAAAACCAACTAGATACTTGTGTTTCTGCGATTGAAGAAACTAGTTTTTGTTAACAAGTTTTGAACACTAACCAAAATCATATTATATCAGTTGTATGAAATTTTTTTATTTTTAACTGTTGTATGAATTTTCTAAGTTTTTTTGTTTTGTACTTGAACCATAAAGTATTAATGTCTTAAGATTAAGTAACACGTTTAGAATTTTAAAGACGTCTATCTTGTTCCTAGTTTCATTAATTATGCATTTATTTCTGAAATGTTTTTTTTTTTTTTTTTGTAAACTAAGAAGGGCTGGGGTCTGAAATCTGTCCGTAGGATGAATGATAAGGAAAATCAATTCTTGATCTAGACAAACAGGATGATTCTTCTTTAAGGGTGATTCCAGAAGACCATATTCATTTGGTTATTTATTCTTGAAATGTATAATATATATACTATATAATACACCCTCTATATTTGAAAGAGTGTCGTTTTAACTTTAGTTTTTTGTTACAAAAAGAGTGTCATTTTGGATTTTTTATGTAGAATTTAAATGAGTTTGACTTTTCTAACCAATAAAATAATTGCAGTAC
>OVAV01001782.1:909-12493 GCA_900406375.1 Iberis amara
AACCACATCATCAGAGTTTTTCGTTTCAATGAGGAAAAGCATATCCAAAGCATATTGTCGANGAACCACATCATCAGAGTTCTTCGTTTCAATGAGGAAAAGCATATCCAAAGCATATTGTCGANGCTTAATACATTGAATCGAATCAAACTTTAATCTAGAAGCTAAATCGCGAACCACATCATCAGAGTTCTTCGTTTCAATGAGGAAAAGCATATCCAAAGCATATTGTCGAGTTAGTCCTTTAAGGCGTCGAACTACCGTAGACTCTTTCAAACCACGGCAGTTCCAAAAGGCTGTATTCATTGGAAATCCGGTGGATTCGGGTCCACCGCTCCCTTTGAGTTGTCGAAAGTTTTAGCCATAGGGCTTGTTGTAGAAGGACCAGCCGTATTCATGGACTGTGAAGACCAGAAACGTGTGTCATGTGTATCTAGGATACGTCGCTTGCGCTTGAAGAAAACTTCATGAGATTCCTCATCATCATGAACTTGGCGAACGCTTGATGTACCGCCACTTGAACCCCCTGTGTAATGAAAGGCAGCCGCCGGTGAATGAGTTGATGTCGGAGGAGGTGGTGATTCCATTTTACGCTTTTTGTTGTGGATTGGACTGGTCACAGAAGTGGCCGAATGTGGTGAAACTGGTGGTGGTGAATGCGTAATTGGAGAGAGCACCGGGTCCTCTTCAGGATCCGCATCAGAGTCGGAGTCAGAATCATGATCTTCATTCGGTGGTGGTGGTGGAGGTTCATCATTATCCTTGTCACACTCGTCTTGATCATGCGTCATTAAGACACATTTGAAGCAGAAATTGCGCAAGCGTTCATATTGCAGTTTGAGTATGATCGGATCTGCACCAAAGTGAAAAAGACGCTGGAACTGCAATGGTGTATCCAAATGACAGAGTAGCTTAACCCGCACGTATGTAGCCGTATGGCCACCATCATCATTGAAATCAGTTTCAATGAAAAAGCCAAGATTATGGCCAACACGAATAACCATTTCTCTGGTAAGGAACTGCATTGGGATTCCTTGCACTTGAACCCAAAATGGAATGGTTCGGAGATCATCATCATCCTGGTTGTAAGCCCACCGGTGAGTGGTAAGCATCCACTCATTGAAGGACCATGGTCCTCGTCGGATAACTCCATTCAAAGCTTCTTTAGAAGGGAATAGAAACTGCAATTTAGCATTATCAACAATACGCCCAGACACAAAATCACTTACACCCCACACGCGTGGTAAGGCCAACATCATCACACGCATGTTCTGTTTCTTCGGATTTGCCGGAATGACAACGAGACTATGCTGAGTGATAGCCAATGCTTTGTTGCAGGAATCAAAAGAGATGTGAACTGCATCATCTTCCAAGCCAAGAGTTAGCGATTGCATTTTAGAACGAACTGAACCAGACATTGAAATTGGCGAAAATGGCGAATTGAGAAAAGGGGATTTGAAGCATAAGATGCAGGATTTATAGGGAATCTGTGATAGAAGAAGTGAGGAGAGAGATTTGGCAGTTTCCCATAAACCGCATGTGAAAACCGCCGGTAACCACCGACGGTTAAGGCTCCAGAATCGGAGAAAGTAGCGAAAAAATCGCAGTGATAACCGCCGGCGGTTACAGAGGAAAGTAGAGAGAGAAGTCATTAAAAAAACTAGTCAATATTTCTTTACCTAAATTTATTACGCTTACAAAATAATTTTGTTTTATTTATAGGAAAAAATCTTTTGTAAGCATTTTTTGTGATTAAAATCTAAATAAAACCAATGAAAATAATTTAAATAAGACCGAAAACCCGACGAAAAAGACCCGTACCCGCACTCGAGGGAACGTCAACCACACGCGCAAAATGCGCGCGTAACTAAACAACGTGTACCTTTTGTATCCTCAGAAAACAACCACCATGGATCCCACACATCTCAGCCTTACTCCTCCTCATCTCCGCCACATCCACCATTCTCTTCTTACACTCCGATTTTCTAATACTCTCAAACGACAAAAAAAAGTTACTCGAAAATTTTTTTGAGAGCAAGGAAAATTTAATGGAAGAGATTTCAACGGATCCACTTGTTCCGGCTGTGAAACCAGATCCCAAGTTATTCTCGGTTGGCGAAGGTGCTCATCGTCATGAAATTGACGACGGAGGAAGCGGTAGAGACGGTGGTTCAGAAATTGGAGCTCCTGATCTGGATAAAGACTTGCTATGTCCGATTTGTATGCAGATAATAAAAGACGCTTTCCTCACAGCTTGCGGCCACAGTTTCTGCTATATGTGTATCATCACACATCTTAGGAACAAGAGCGATTGTCCATGTTGTAGCCAACATCTCACGAACAATCAGCTTTATCCTAATTTTCTACTCGATAAGGTTTTTTTTTCTACTTCTAATCTGAATCGTTAGCGAAAGATTTTTGCAGTTTTTGTTGCTTAGCATTTGGTGCTTCTCGTTTAAGGCTTAGCTTGAGATTAAGTTTGGTTTTACATTGATTTATATGAAATTAAGGAAGCTGCTTCGTCTTTTAGTCGAATGCCATGAATCATACCTTAAGATTTTCGGTGAAATGATTCTCTGGATCAGCTAATAGACACATGCTTCTGCATATCAGGATGCATCGATCTTTACTCTGTAACTCAATAAGTAGATTAGANTTTAGACTTAGTTCAATAAACTGTTGTCTATTTGAATCTGTTGATCTCTGAAATGCCAGCTTATGATGTGACTTTTTTTTTTGTACTGAATATGTAGCTATTGAAGNATTAGACTTGGTTCAATAAACTGTTGTCAATTTGAATCTGTTGATCTCTGAAATGCCAGCTTATGATATGACTTTTTCTGTACTGAATATGTAGCTATTGAAGAAGACTTCGGATCAGCATGTGTCAAAAACTGCATCGCCTTTGGATCAGTTTCGGGAAGCATTACAAAGGGTCGGTTCTTGACAAGACTTTAATGTTCAACTCTTCTTCTTTAAGTTGGTATTATCAGTTTCATTAGTGGTGTAGAAAAAGTTTCTTTGCCTAAATTCGTTTTGGTTTGATCAAATTTTGACTTCCTGCGTTCATCCTTAGACAGGGTTGTGATGTGTCAATTAAAGAGGTTGATAATCTTCTGTCACTTCTTGCGGAAAGGAAAAGAAAAATGGAACAAGAAGAAGCTGAGAGGAATATGCAGATACTGTTGGACTTTTTGCATTGTCTGAGGAAGCAGAAAGTTGATGAACTTAATGAGGTTGGTTTGCCTGGATTTTGGATTAGCTTTGGGTTACATGTTAACAATTACTCTTGTTGCTCCTGGACCTTTTATTTTGGCTTTGAAAAGGCTATTCGATTGGTATATGTGCTGCAAAAAGAAGAAACTAGTTGTTATATAAGATGAACAAACCATCTTTTTATAGATGAATCGATCGTAGTATTAGTGTGATATAAATCCCAAATGTTTAGACGAGCTCTTACAGACGACAATTTATGGAATTCTGCCATTAATGTGGGTTTTACATCTTATTGTAGGTGCAAACAGATCTCCAGTATATTAAAGAGGATATTAATGCCGTTGAGAGACACAGAATAGATTTATACCGTGCTCGGGATAGGTATTCTGTAAAGTTGCGGATGCTCGGAGATGATCTGAGCACAAGAAATGCATGGCCACTTGAGAAGAATCACAGTGGCTTTAACTCCAATTCCCTGAGCATAAGAGGAGTAAATTCATTAGGCAGTTTTCAAAACAAAAAGGTAGAGGGAAAGGCACAAGGAAGCTCTCATGGGATACCAAAGAAAGACACATTGAGTGGGTCAGAGTCCCAAAGTTTGAATCAGTCATCTGTCTCAATGGCCAGAAAGAAACGGATCCATGCTCAGGTTGGTTCCTTCTTGTCTGCTCATCTCTTTAACATTTCATTTTCTCTGAAATGGTAGGACGACAATGGGATTATAGTTTCAGTTAGTTGAGAAAACAGATTTAATAGCATTAGACTCCAGAAATCGTGCTAGCCTACAATTAGTATTTAGTACTATGTTAGCCACCCTTAGTCGGTTGGATCGACAGCTCGAGAGATAGAGAGAGATTGTTGATAGAATATAAATCTTCTTACTGAATAGAGGCCTTAGATTAAAGCTCACTTTTTTCGTAATTAAGCCGCTTCTAATCTCTCTGATACTGGAGCAAGACGAGTCACAATAGCTCTAGACTCTAGATTCTAGACACACTAACAGTTCTGTGAATATTATGTAATGACATCTAGATAGTTACAATAGTTTAACTCAAGAAATCCTGTATGGCCCATGGTATCTATTCATTACTGTTTGTTGATATGTAGACTTGATAGGCTAATTCCATCTAAGTGTTTTTCTTGTAGTTTAACGATCTACAAGAATGTTACCTCCAAAAGCGGCGTCAGCTGGTAGACCAACCAGATAGTAAACAAGAAAGTGATAAGACTGCCGTACGCAGGGAAGGCTATAGCAGCGGTCTAGCAGATTTTCAATCTGTGTTGACGACTTTCACTCGCTACAGGTAGAGTAGTGACTGACTCTTTCCAATTGGTCTATTCATGTAAAAAAAGTGTTTTCAAATTTATCTGTATTTTTTATTGCACTCTTTATTGACAGTCGTCTGAGAGTTATAGCGGAAATTCGACACGGGGATATATTTCATTCGGCCAACATTGTATCAAGGTAAATTCAATTCCTTGTTTGTTATATCAGATGATAGATGATAACTAATTAAAAAATATCTTCTAACCAACTGACTCAGAAAGATCAAAATACCGCCTAAATGATGAGATATTTTCGATTGCTCTTGTGGCTCCATTATCTTTCTCTCTCTAATTGCTTTAATATAGGGTCTTTCAGTAGTTTACATGCTTAATGTTTATTTTTGAACGTGAGCAAGTCTATGACCATCTTACTGAGATTTGCTAAATGAGATAATGTGGTTCCTTTTCAGCATAGAGTTCGATCGCGATGATGAGCTGTTTGCCACTGCTGGTGTTTCTAGATGTATAAAGGTTTTTGACTTCTCTTCGGTACGTTTCAACTGAATCTTCTTCCTCATAGTTATGGTCTTCTGTTACTTTGTTAAAGAAAGTTTAGTTTGATTCATGTTAGCTAATTACATTTCTTTTCTTAGTATTGCATAAAACAATGAATTATCCAAAGCTTCTAAACGGTCAAGTTGTTAATTGTAGTATTCTGTTTTTCCATTGGACTACACTGGATTAGTTCATAAGATGATTTGCATAAATTTCAGGTTGTAAATGAACAGGCAGATATGCAATGTCCGATTGTAGAGATGTCAACTCGTTCTAAACTTAGTTGTTTGAGTTGGAATAAACATGAGAAAAATCATATAGCAAGCAGTGATTATGAAGGAATTGTAACTGTATGGGATGTAACTACTAGACAGGTGAATACTTTACCCTACTAATCCTCTATTGTTCCTGTAAAGACATTCATTTCATGATCTATCCAATGTATCTAAAAGTTTATGTAAACTACTGGTGACAGAGTCTTATGGAGTATGAAGAACATGAAAAACGTGCCTGGAGTGTCGACTTTTCACGAACCGAACCATCTATGCTCGTATCTGGTAGTGACGATTGTAAGGTACCTCCAAAATTTTCTCTCATTTTCACTTTTCATCACGCGTAGAGCTTAGTCCTTGTACAGAAAGTATACGTTTTTATAGATTGGCTACTTCGCACTGAAACAAAACTGGAGAAATGTCTGAATCATGTTAGATGTGATCTTGACTAAATGAACCTATTGTGTATTCTCTGGATTTCTAGTTTTGGCAAAACCATATACTACCAGTCAGCATCTTTAAACTCAATTTGCTTGTGATGTTGTGTTTAAACTAGGTTAAAGTTTGGTGCACAAGACAAGAAGCAAGTGTTATTAATATCGATATGAAAGCAAACATATGTTGTGTTAAATACAATCCTGGCTCAAGCAACTACATTGCGGTATTCATCTCTCTAACAAACTTTATACATCTCAGATTTATATTTTAAGCTATCACGGATTCTCAGCTCGACGTTTAAGCTTGTTGGTTTTGTTATAGGTCGGATCAGCTGATCATCATATTCATTATTATGATCTAAGAAACATAAGCCAACCAGTTCATGTGTTTAGTGGACACAAGAAAGCAGTTTCTTATGTTAAATTTTTGTCCAACAATGAGCTCGCCTCTGCATCTACTGATAGCACATTACGTTTATGGGATGTCAAAGACAACTTACCGGTAAAATTCTATTACCCGGGTACAATCTTGCACATTCTGTTAAAACGAAAAAATTAAGTTTAGGCGTGAGCATTTTGGGTTGGGTTACCTGATCTTCCACGTACTCGGTAAGGGTCGGGTACGTGTAATAGTTACCCGTTTGGATAAAAAGAAAAATTAAACGGGTATGGGTCGGGTAAGAGTAATTATTTTGGTATCCAAATTTCCCATTTTGATATATAAAATTTTGAAGTATATTATAAGATTAACAATACTAGTAGTATTTTTTAAAATAAATATAATTTTTTGTGTTTTAGTAATATATAAAATCTAGTAGGTATTTAAAAACTTACTATTTTAATCAATTTTATAAGAGAAAATGAACTAAATAAATAATATTTCATTGTAAATTTAAAATTCTGTTCGAATTACCTACGTCATCTTGTGTATATTACAAGTTCGGGTATTTATGTATATTAATTTTAACTACCCAAATTAATCTTTATTTGATCCTTACTCAGACCCATATTTTTACGGGTATGCTTTGAATACTAATTTAACATATCCAAACTAAATAAACAATATATCATTGTAAATTTAAAATTTTGTTCGTATTAGTCAACTTACCTACATTTATCCGGATATATTACGAGTTCGTGTATTTATGGATATTAATTTTAACTACTTGAACCGATCCTTATCTGACCTTTACTCATGAATGTCGGACCTATATTTTGACGGGTATGCTTTGAATAGTAATTTAACATACCCGAACTACTTGTACTTCACTTTTACTTTCCCATATCCAACCCGTTACCCGAAATGAACACCCCTAAATTCTTGACCATGTGCTGTTTCAGGTTCGAACACTCAGAGGACACACAAACGAAAAGAACTTTGTAGGTCTCACAGTGAATAGTGAGTATCTCTCATGTGGAAGCGAAACAAACGAAGTATATGTATATCACAAGGTTCACAAATCTAACTCAAGTTTTAACATTTTAAAACACCAACTTCAATCTCTTAAGTGAATCGTGAATATGAATGATGCAGGAGATCACAAGACCTGTGACATCGCATAGATTCGGCGCACCGGACATGGACGATGCAGAGGAAGAAGCTGGTTCATACTTTATAAGTGCGGTTTGTTGGAAGAGTGATAGTCCTACAATGCTTACTGCTAATAGTCAAGGAACCATCAAAGTTCTGGTACTTGCTGCTTGATTGTTAAATAAGATTTGTAGCTTCTTGAATTAATAAAAAAAACAGCAAAATTTATCATCTATTTTTATTTAGTGTGAGCTATAGAGTGAACAAATTGTTAAGAAGATTAAAAAAAAGTATTATTATGATGATAGCTTGATTTCAATTCCTGAACATTTAATTTGTATCAAAATGTAGATTAACTTATGTTTTTCTCTCTTTCGATGTGATTATAATAGGAAAAAACTATAAGATTTATAGACAAAAAAACTGTATGTGTAAGATTATATAGTATAACATGAATATGAAAAAGTAGTTTTAAACTTCAAACTATACTTAAAGAATCCAAACATAAGTATAGAACTATGCAAATTAGGAATTGAGAATATTATATTATAACAAGAAATGTATTACTAATAAGAATAAACTAAAAACATCTATGTGAAAAAAAAATTAAATGTAACCAGGTGGTCGCAGTCAGGTGTTTACCACATTTTAGGATGAGTCGCTATGTTGGTCTAGACTAGAACCCGATGAGTAGGCTATTCGAGCTGGTATCATTCACTTTGGAGACAAATTAAAAATCTCGACCCCCAATTTTTTCTAGTTTATAAAAATAAATAAATAAATAAATTTTAGATTTAAGGAAGAAAATAAATCAAAATAATTAATTCAACTATGTCTTTTCGTCAATTTTGATCTCTAAATTATAAAAAGACTAGTCCAATAACATAAATTATATCAACAAAAAAAATTGTATTTGTAGTACGAGTGATCAGATTCGAATTCTTATACTCCCTCCGTCCTTAAATATATGATGTTTTAGAGAAAAACTTTTGTTCCTAAAAAACGTTTTTGTCATATTTCAATGCAATTTTAATTGCAAATTACAAATTTCCAGACACATTAATTGAGAATTTGTTAATTTATTAAATTATTATTGGTTTAAAATTATAGAAAATTATTCATTTAAAATATAATGTATTTATGAGTAACATTAATTGTGTTTTTTTTTTAATATGTGTAAAAAACTTAAAATATCATATATTTAGATATAATTGAAGAGACGATAAAAATGTTAACTCGAACAACAATAACCAACAAAACCAATTCAACTTACATGTTTTAACTATGTTCATTTGTTTAACCATTTTTTTTTTGTTGATAGAGGTTTCTTATTAAAATGCAAGAAATAAAAATACAAATTTGATAAAAGATCATAGAGTTTGCAAAAGTTGTTATAAAAATATAAGCAAAGTCATATGACTTATACTTAATTGAGGGAAAAGCTTAAAATATATTTAAGCTAAAGATGAAAAAAACAAATGAACTAATGACTTGTACTTCCCCGACCCCGACGACCACGATTTCCACGAGTCAATGTTTTCTATTTTATTTTTTTCATTTTCAAAGTTGATTTGATCTCTCTACCTCCACGTGACCTTTGGAAGATTCCACTTCCGCCATCATAATGATCATCATCAACATAACTAAAAAAATATTACTTTTCTTAGTATCTGCGGGTGCTGAAAGGAATGATGTGGTAAGAGAGGCAACTCATGTCAAATCAGAGGCTGTGGAAAGAGCAATTGTGTTTTGGATGGAATTTTTGGACTCCATAGTGTTTTCATGAGATATAATAGCATTTTCAGCTATTATAAATATTGTAGCAGAAGTAGAGGTTTCTACAGGCCCGTGCCTTAGATCAAATGAAAGAAACATTGGCTTAGGACAGCTAAATGAAGAAAGAAAAAATTTAGCTATATAAATTTCAACCATGAGGCATCATAATGAGATTTTAACAACCAATTTTATTTTAGTTATAATTAATTTCAAATATCAAAATAATATTATTTTTGAATATGCAATATATCATATGTAGATATAGTTATATGTAATGTTTTTGTGGTGGGCCATCTTACTAAATCACCAATTAAAAACTTTAAAATAATTTTAATTAAAAAAATAATAATTTCATTGCCTCTTTCTTCTTTTCCAACTTCTTTTCTTCTTCTTTGCAAGTTTTCATCGAATAACTCAACTTAAGAATTTTGCACCAAAAAATCAGTTTACTTATCACAAAATTATTATTGTGCCAATCTTGAAGATTCTCTAACCTATGAAAAACATTCAGATGTTGTTGGTAATGATCTTTTTCTTGAACTTAAAGTTCTACAAGAAGCTTTACCAAAAGAAGTTAAGAAGTCTATTGAAGTGCTAGACTTTTTGAAAGCAACTAAAGACTTATTCAAACTCATGGATTGCTTATCGTATATTGTTGACTATTCCAGTTTCAGTAGCATATGCAGAAAGAAGTTTTTCAAAGCTAAAGTTGATAAAGTCGTATCTTCGTTCGACTATGTCACATGAGAGATTGAATGACTTGACTATTTTATCCATTGAAAGAGAATTGTCGAAAAATGTTGAGTTTGAAAGTTTGGTGAACGATTTTGTAGAAAAGAAAGAGAGAAAAACTATGTTTTAGAACTATAATTCGGTTTACGTTTTTTTCTATGTGACTGGTTGTTACTGTTGACATTTTTATGAATTTGGGCATTTTTTTTATTTATTGCTTATGCAATGTTTTTATCTTGTCACGGCTCTGGGTTTCTACTATAGTTGTTTTTGCTTGTGGAACCAAAGGAGATGTAAGAGTCGTTTGCATTGGTTTATTAGCTTCAACCGAATCTGGTTGTGAGATAAGAGCAATGTCATCGCTTACCATTGTAGCAACCGAACTAGTCTATACAACGTGAGGGACAAACGAAGCCGTTGTAACGTTAAGCGTAGAAACGCTTTCACTGAAATCACTAATATGTGAAATTTGAATCAAATGATCTACATTCACAATTGAAATAGTTGGTGAAAGAGTGTTGATTGCGTTTGGAGAAGAACCAACCACTTGAGATGGTTGAAGTTTGATTTGTTTAACCATGCTGTGAGAATAATGAAAAGTCAAATCTTGACTCACCTACAAAAGAGTGTAAACCCATGCAACAAGTCAACAATGTGCATGTAGCATTAAGAAGAAGAAAAATAAGAACCATTATTAGTCTCATAAATCCATGATAATTGATGGTTTTATTTATAACTAATATTATATAAATAGTAATCCTTTTATATTTGGATACGTAACTCTAAAATGGCATGAAGTCTACGAACATGAGAACATGCATGCTTAGGAGAAAGTTTGAATCCTATAGCCAAACAAACATTTTAATGTTTTTATTTATATATACGTCACATGGATCACTTCCTCCTCTTAGTCACTATAATTATATGGATTATATTTACAAGCTTTTCTAATTCCATAAGTTACAAATATTTGACTTTTTTATTGAAAAAACAAAAATCAAATCCTCGTTTGAAAGAAAACAATTGTTGTCACACCGAGGCGGACAAATTAACGTGTTTCTTCCCTTTAAGAAACCAGTATTTGACCAAAAAAGAAAACAAAAGACATTAACAATAATACTACTCATTTTTGTCTCATAATAAATGTCATTTTAGAGTTTATTCTAATTTTTGTTTTATAAGTTAAGGATGTATTAATTAGGGATGAAATACACTCCTTCTATTTTTTATTATTATTAGATGTTTAAGAATTTTTTTTTAAAGATGTATTTTTCGAATTTCCAATGTATAATTAGCTAGTATTTTCTATTATGCCCATGTCTTTATATTTTTTCTAAAATGTATTTAATGCTTTATATAAATAAATAAGGTTAGACATGTAATTTTCACAAATCTTTTTAATATGTGTGAAAAACTTAAAACATCTATTAATAAAAATAGAATTTAATTGCTTTTTAATATATGTAAAACACGAACGCTTATTTTTGAAACCGAGAGGGTATCATTTTTCTCTATTATAGTTTGATATATCTAACATTTATTTTAGGGGGAATTAATAAAATAGGCTAAAAATAATATAGTAATTAAAATAATAGGCCAAATCTTTTTTAATTAAAAATATAGTCTATTTTATAGGAAAATATCTAAAAACTCATTTTAAATCATCCATCATATTATTTTTTTATTGTCATATTGGTTAAAAAGAAATTAGGAGATGTGAAAAAGAAAAAAAAAATTCTTAAAGAAAAATTTTAACAAAAAAAAATAATAAAAAATAGGAGAAGCCCAAAATCGTGTAA
>OVAV01001784.1:0-12492 GCA_900406375.1 Iberis amara
AACAATGCAAACACTTAGCATTATTCCCGAACTGATTCATTCTCCCTTAGCATTTTTTCCGAAAAATTTCGAACATGCAGATTTAAACCTCTTTGTATCCGACTTTTATGTTTTGATCCGGCCAGCCCGGCCATAGTTCAGTTCACGGGCGCTACANCTACAATAACCCCGAGTATTATATATAATTGAGTTCGATTGATGCTGGTCGCAGTTTAAGATATACTTCTCTTTTTTATTAACTTTGAATTCATATTTTTCCAACTAATTAGGTATTTTTTAGTGTTCATGAAGACTTTCAAAGGTTTTTTCTTGTTAAAGGAAGACATTCAAAGTTATATTTTGAGTAATATTTGAAAGGTGGCCATCACCGAGAAAAACCCTAGTTTTCTTTCTACCTTCTCCTTATCTTTGAATGTCATCCATCTTCTGTTGATGTTGAAATCGGCGGCTAGTAGCTACCTTAGCATCGCAGTCATTTTTCTCTGTCTTTTTTATAGTTTTTTCTTCTTTACAGAAAGCTAGGTCAGATTTCGTTAGATGTGGATGCTAGGTTCGTTTGAGGCTTTGAAAAAGACAGACTCGGTGGCTTTCGCCGGCGTAGTATAGGCCACCGGGTTGCTTGCCATTACCTCTCGTGCTGGTCTGCTATGATCAAATATGAGTTTGGTGGGGATTTTCTTCGTCTTTTTAAGGTTCTAGATTCCTCAGATCAACCTTTGGATTTTCGATTTTTACTTAGCCTCGTCATGTGTGTAGGTTGCGTCCTTTCCAAGATCTTCATTTGGTCTTAGTTATCTCTTCTGGTTGCTTCTTGACTAGCTGTTTAGGTTGTTGATCTCTGTTAATGAGGTCTTGTTGTTTATTTTGTTTCATGTGAGTAAGTTTTGTAACTTAGCGTTGGATTGGCTCTTTTGTGTCTCTTGGTTTTCCATCACTCAGGTTTGGCCATCATTTTTCAATCGGGTTTGGTCATCCGCTTTTTCATCTTCGTTTTAGTGCTTCCGGCAGAGATAAGGTCGCTCTTTTTCTCTACGTGTTAGACCGGTCTGAGGTCTACATCTACACTCTCTTCTCTATTGACTTCCCAACATGCTTTCATTCGCCATAGTCGCTTCCGGTTTCCTCATGTTCCATTAAATTTATTCTGGTTCTGTTTGCCGGTGGAGTTGCTTCAGTCTCTATCTGTGAAGTAACATCTTGCATTAAACACCACAATAAGATTCACCACCTTTGGTGGAACTTTCGCTTTCTACGACCTGGTCTGGTCTTTAAGAGTTTATGGGGTGTCTTGGAGTTAGATTATCCATTTTATCGCCATTTTCATTTATGTTCTTATAGGTTTATGTTAAGTTTGTCTATTCGTGTCCCTTAATTTTAGTATTTGTCAAATTGTTGGGATTAAAAGGGTGTGGATTATGACTCCAGAGGATTGTTTCCTCTCGGCTTTACTTCCCATAAAACTCTCGAACATAAATTGAAGTATTTTGTAATCGATCAGATTGTATTTTGTCTTTCCGATTTCCTCATGTTCCATTAAATTTACTCTGGTTCTGTTTGCCGGTGGAGTTGCTTCAGTCTCTATTTGTGAAGTAACATCTTGCATTAAACACCACAATAAGATTCGCCACCTTTGGTGGAACTTTGGCTTTCTACGACCTGGTCTGGTCTTTAAGAGTTTATGGGGTGTCTTGGAGTTAGATTATCCATTTTATCGCCATTTTCATTTATGTTCTTATAGGTTTGTGTTAAGTTTGTCTATTCGTGTCCCTTGTTTTTAGTATTTGTCAAATTGTTGGGGTTAAAAGGGTGTGGATTATGACTCCGAAGGATTGTTTCCTTTCGGCTTTACTTCCCGTAAAACTCTCGAACATAAATTGAAGTATTTTGTAATCGATCAAATTGTATTTTGTCTTTCTGCGTATAAAATTTCAGATGACAACAAAAAACTATATTTGAAAGGGGAAATATAACATTTGGATGATCCAAAAGAGATTATGAAAACATCCAAAAATTATCAACAAAATCACACTATTTTATATTATAATAATCAAGTAAGACACTGACATAAAGCGAATATAAATTATTTAAATAGATTTCCATAATATTTTCTTAGTAAATATTTAAAAAACATTCATCTCACACTTAATCAGTGACTGATTTGCGTGTTTATCTAATAAAAAGTGACCTGGAGCTAAAGAAAATAAATAGAATATTTTCTTAACAACTTTGTTTGAATAAGATTCAAAGAACATTCAAGGGAGATTGTGAATCTAGTTGAAAATAAGTCGTTAAGATATGATATTGATGGTTATAGAATTCGGATGGAAAATCAAGTTACGCCGAGATAGAGAAAAACATATTGAGAGTCAAATTTTGCATTAAGAACAAGACCTTGATGCAAAACTATGGTTTACTATTGAGTGAACAAAGAGTGATTGCACAAAAATTGTTGTGGTGAGTGGATATAGTTAGAAATCAGTCAATGTTGAAACAAAGTGTTGTCGAGTCAAACTGATTAAAAAAAATTTGCAAACTTGTTTAAGAGATTTTTAATAAAAATGTTTTGGATATATTTTAGTTTTATGTTCTTTAATTAGTATTAGAGCAGATCAACCGTAAAGAGATTACTAATGTGTTAAAATGTTATGATGAGGGACATAGACATGAAAAATATAAAGGAGATGATATTATTTTAAAATTTTGGTATGCTGAATGAAGGGAATTTTAGTACTTGGAAAACAATGATGAGACATCTCGTTTGTAGCATTGATGAAGATGCATGAGTGGACTACATTCATATGGACGGACTAAACCAACCATGTTGGATGAAGATCATAGTGACATCTAAGGGTGTGAATCTTCCAAAAATGCATGTGATATACTCGTCACTAACTTTGAAGGTGATACAAGTGTCCAGAGGACGAGGATTGATCAGATCGCCTCATGATTTGAGAATCTAAAGATGGAACTTGATGAGTCTATTGCAAGTTTCATTCTGAAATTAGCATTTTAGCCAACGAATCATCGGTTTTAGGAAAAAAGTATAAGGAGAAGAAACTTAATAGGTTAGTTGGCATGTTGAAGGAGAATCGTATGAAAACATCAGATGAATCAACGAAACCACAAAAGGAATAACATTTTTGTTCAATTAAGAGGATGATTGAATTCGAAAGATGGAAGTGAACATGTGTTTGATGGCAGAAAGTTTTAACAAGATGCTCAAGTGGATTGAAAGATGGTAGAATAAAAAATTCAACATAGCACATGGTGGTCGAGGTCTTGGCAGTGACAGTGATAAATCGAATAAAAAGAATGATCTACTGTGCCATGAGTGTGAAGGTTACGAACATTTCAAAAATGTGTGTCCCTTGACCGAACACAAGAAACTTAAATGCATTTAATGCAAAGTCTTCAAACACATTAGAATTGAATGTCCTAGCATTATGAGGAAGAAAGAAACATTATTAATCCATTTTAGTGATACAAAATTAGAAGAAGATGGAGATCCAAAGGATGATCTCATGTTGAATTTTGTAGCTCTCCCCTCTCAAAAATTTTTGCAGTTTCACTGAAGACTGGTATGTCTAGCTTGCATAAGAGACTCACATAGGAGCCAACAGACCAAAGCTAAAATCCCTCGGTCAATGGATTGCTCACGATTTCACGAGAATTTTCCACATTATTTGCATATTTGTTCTCCACAAATTTTTTTTTTTTGCCTTAATCAACCTAATTCGATCCACAACATATATTAACCTATTTTCATCAAATTTTAATGCAAATTTTTATTTTCTTCCATATCTTTGGAGTTTTTATGTATGAAGATGAATATATGACCGAGTACTTTAGCTTACCTCCTTTTTCAACCATAGGAGAAATTGTCTTTTTCTTTCGTTCGACAACCTAAATATCGGTAACGTCATCTTTGGAAGGTCCATTCTCGATTTAATGTCATCTTTCGTCTTTCCTTGAACATTTAACACCGTGTTAATGAGATTATCAAAGAAGTTTTTTTAAACATGCATAAAGTCAAGATTGTGTCGAAGAAGAAGGTTTTCCCAATATGGTAACTCCCAAAATATACTATTTTGACCTAATTATGATAATCTTCGTAACTTTATATAGTTTGAGCAGGTTCTCGTGTCCATTTCCTCCGCAATCAATTGTTTTGCACAACCCCACAATGTTGTTTATTATTTCATGAAAATTTCTTCTCCACTCAACCATTGAGGAGGAGTACTTGTTATTATTTTTCCTCATCTAAAGGATTGAACATTCCGCTTCTAAGGATGATCTTGAAGGAAAACATTCTACGACAACCAAACCAACTATGTTTACTTCCATGTTGTAACCAAAATGATTTTGTATCTTTTAAATAGTATGGACAAGCTAAACGGTCATGCGTCATCCAACCAGATAACATGCCGAACGCCGGAAATTTGTTGATTGTCCACATCAATGCAGCTTGCATCGTAAATCTTTGCTTTATTGATATATCATAATCTACCACACTCCAAAAACTCTACAATTCTTCAGTCAACGGCTAGAGATAAATATCTAGACTTTTCTTTGGGTGCTTTGGTCCGAGAACTAGTACCGACAAATAAAAAAATTCCCTTTTCATGCACATACCGGGTGGTAAATTATAAGGAGTTACGATCACAAGCGAAAGTGATTGTGCTTCACCATTCATACCAACATGATTAAATCCATATGTTGATAAGCATAGATAAATATTGCGACTTTCAAAAGCAAAATTAGGATATACCGTATTAAAATGCTTCAATGGTACTCCATCTGATGGGTGATGTATTGCTCCTTCACGACTTGAGTGTTCAGCATGCCAATGCATATGAGATACAATCGTCTCTAATTGGTATAGACATTTCAAACGTTCTATTATCGGCATATAAAACATTCTTTGCGTAGGTCGACTTTTTCTTTTTCCATTGTTCTGGTGGTATGTATCTTTACCACAAAAACGACTATGCATCAGTTCTTGATCTTTCTTCCAAAATATCATGCAATTATCCTCGCAAACATCAATCTTAACGACTGGTATGCCAAGTGTCCTTTTCAACTTATGTGGCTAAATTTTGGAATATATTCGCCGCTCCACTTACTGGTATTTGATCGACGGAACACTGACATGATTTAAGTACAGTAAACTAGTCACGACTTAGCCACTGTTTCATATTCTTGGCTAATTTAGCTACCAAATTACCATAGTTTAGCCACATATTCTCTTATTGTATTACTTTCGTGGCTATTTGATTTTTCGTGGCTGATTTCGAGTTAGCCACTGTTTTCATGGCTGTTTCATTGCTATGTGTGATATTTTAATTGCTCGCTCTTTCACGAGAATTTTCCATATAATTAGCATATTTGTTCTCCAAAAATATTTTTTTACTTTAATCAAACTAATTCGACCCAAGATATATCTTTGGAGTTTTTTTTATGTGTGAAGATGAATTTATGACCGAGTGCTTTAGCCTCTCTCATTTTTGTAAGGATACAACAACTATTCATAACGCTAATAACCATACAGTCTTATAAACGCATGAAACAATTGAATCTTACTATCATAGTGTATTAGTGTGCATGAGAATTTTCTTGCAGATTTTCAACTACTTCATGTTAAAATAGATTTACAGCTTGTTGATCTATTCACCAAACCTTTCTTTACATCTGTTTTCAAACGATTGGTAAGCTGATTTCTTAAAATTTATATTCCATCTTGAGATTCTCGACAAAGACTATTAATGTGTATCTCTATATTTATTTTCTTATATAGTTTTCAGTAGCACACTTGTGGATATGAACTTGGACATAGGTTCTAGTATTGTATTAGAGTAGACTATTTTTTGTTTGTTAATAGGCTTATGGTATATAAAGCTCAGTTTGGTATATAAACTCCAATTGTAATTTGTTGAAGTTGTTTTTATTAAAATTGTAAGCCTATGCTCTTTTTTCCTCGATCAGAAAAACGTTGATTGATACAACAACGATTAATTAGAAAGCGGTTGTAGATAGCTCTTTTGATACGTGGTTGTGTTTGCTGAAAATAACATTTGCCTTACTCCTTCAACCTTAACATGGTGGCCCAACATTTTCATAGCCGACTAACGATGATAAAACATATTTAGTTAGAAAAGCATGCGTTGAATGTCACAAAATAACTTTAGGAAAGACCGAATGGCTTACCTTAAAAAGTCTAAGACTGTGCCAAACTCGAAGAGGGGTGGGATAGGGAGAGAGCAAACGCCCAATGGAAGCTAGAGTAATTGCAAAGAGATGAAACATGAGAGATGGTGGACAAGGGTTCATGCCACCGAATAGAGCCATCATGCCCGATGTGCGAAAACCGCCGCTGGAAAGATAATCATAACAACCTTGCCGCAATGCCTCTTTCGCTTCGTCCTTTGATGCAACTACCACTTGAGACATTGCACTCCCTAGTGTATTAACCGTAGCTGACATTGGCTCCATCAACAATACATGTATATATTGTGAAGTGTACTTGATTTTTAAATATTTATTTAACGCTAAACTAATTAGCATGTGACACTAACCTTACGAATATCATTAAAGGATTTGATGATTTCATAAACTTCGTTGATATTGGCAAGGTTGCCTAATTGCTTGAGAAGTTGACGCAATACGAGAATGTCAGACAATACAACCATCATTCCGGACGCTATTAATGGATGACGCATGTTAAATGCATCTCCTAACACGACGACTCCTTTCTTCTTACTCAAACTAGCCGACATGCTCTTGGTTGCCGTCACTTTTATTTGTGCCCCATCGTTGATCCCTTTTACAAATATTTTGCGGAGTTTTCGCGGTACCTAGTTTCAGTAATTATAATTTTAATAATTTTTAAAATCAGCCGCGCAGATATTCACATTTCAAGTGAAGTGATGATATTAGGTTACATATTAACCGCATGAACAATTTTCAGAAGCTGGAATGTGAGTAGATAATGTAACACTAAGTAGTTAGTTGTAAAATATTATTCAAACAAACAATGAGAGCTTAATGAATTTGATGATGCATACCTGAGGAGCCATGCGTTTCTTTAGGAATGTAGACATTTCACCGCTTGTGATAGAAGGAACGCAATCTTTAGGAATCTCAGCAATACAACGAACCTCCTCACTGCTTATTTGATACATAACACAAACTATAGGTCTCGAAAAAATTAGATGTAGACTTTGTGGATCATGCAGTCTACTATTTTTTGTGACGTAACCCACCATGTACGTGTGCACTTCGTCCTTCAAATATAAATATATTGATATAAGTATACTTCTCAAATCAGGGAAGTAAGATCGAGCATCTTCAACTCATTTCTATTATAGAGTAAAACTCTATTTTAGAGTAAAAAGGAGAAGATACCAATAATCTATATAAAAGAGAAAAGATAGGTGTATATACTCACACTACAATCGACANACATTAAGAACCTTCTCTCTCTAAATTTCCTAAAATTTATTAAATTTTATTGTTAAGAACTCTTCAAGAGTCATTGATGGAGGTGGTCTTAGAGTAAAAAGGAGAAGATACCAATAATCTATATAAAAGAGAAAAGATAGGTGTATATACTCACACTACAATCGACAACTGACCGACGAAGGTTTGAGTAGCAACCGTCACATACAACAGTGAGAGGTACAAAAGCCGTAGTTTCTTCGCCTTTATTGTTTTTGTATGTCACTCCTTTAACTACTCCTTGCTCTTCAATCAAAGATGTAACTGTTCCGTTCTCTAATTTCACACTATCGAACATTGAGAAATGAGTAGATTGAACAAGCATAAAACTGTCATTTAATTTATTATATTGTTATAAAGTCATAGAATCCTAAAACTAATATTCCTAATACAAAGAAGGCAATTACGTATCATACCAAAAAAAAAAAAAGGCAATTACGTTGTTACATTATTTGTTTAAATATATCCCTTTAAAAAAATAATAACTTTTGAGTCCACCATGATCTGGATGTCGTAGAATCGAGCAAAACCTAATAAATTGATAAACGTACTTGAGAAGAGAAGATGCTTTTAGGCGAAAATGTTGGACAAATCGGCCATTGTGAAAATTTCGAGCAGAAGGTTCATAAGGAAAGTTGTAGTCTGCCGGATAAGGCAACACCGCTTCTTTGTCATCCTTGTAGATGCTCAAGCTCGTTGAAATTTGCGCGTCTATTTCCTCTAGACAATCTATATACACACAAGATATATGCAAATTTAAATCAAAGCTAAACTAAAATTTTATGATGACTCGCAGTGAACTAAGTTCTTTTGTGTTAAAACATTATCTACTAATACTATGTATTAAAAAATACAAGACTTTTTTTTTNTTTTTTTTTAAAAAAAACATCAGATTTATTAAATATTGCATGATGTGTCATTGGTATAACTAATAAATAAAAGAATATCTAGACAACTAATTACAATATCTTTATTATCAAACATAATTTAACTTTGATTCTACTATCTACATAACTAGGGGTGGGCAAATAAATCGGAACAAAAAAAAATTGGACCAAACAAAACCGAAAAAATGAAACCGAACCGAAATTTTTAAAAAAATTTAGGCTTGGTTATTCAAGAAACCGAAAAAACATAAACATAAACCGAAACCGAACCTAAACCTTTTTTCGTTAACCGAAAAAAACAAATAGAATAAAAATATAGAAAATGTTATATTTTTATGATTATATGTATATGCGAAAAATATATATTTTTATGTATTAAACAAATAAATGTCAAATAAATAACTATTTTTGTATATTTTAGTGATTTTTAAACGAAAACCCGGATTGGAACTGAAATAAAAAACCGAAACCAAACCGTATAAAACCAAAAAACCAAGCTGTATACGAACAATAAACCGGAATGTGGGCCCCTATATATAATAAAAATATACGATTATATTAATAAAAAGAGAGTTTTCATATAAAATCAGTTAATTTAACTTCATTTAATATTTTTAATTAAATAAAAAATAATTTAAAATAAAATCAATTATTACTAATAATTTGAAATTTCTAATTCAAAAATTTCTAAATATACATGTTTATCATATATTAGAAACATAACGTTCAAAGCAACCATTTTCATATATAACTATTAAAAATAATATATTATTATAATTTTACTTTGACAACATATATTATTATAATTTTCTTTTGATTTGTATTTATATATCATTTTTATTTAATATATTTTGTGTCATAATCAAAATATATATTTTATAATATAAAATTTGTGTTATTATAATCTAAAATTTGATTTATTAAGATAAATATATTTCCGTTTATAATGCGAAACATCATTAATTATCCATTATGTGAACTTAAATAAACGAAGATCAACAAAACAAAAACAAAAACAAAACTCGTAATTTTATAAATTTATAATTAGTTATTTTATCCAATGCTATTAAGGGTGGGACGGATCCGGATATTCAGATTTTTTAAGAATATCCGGATCCGGATCCGCGGATATCCCGATCTGGATCTGGATCCGGATCCGGATCCGAGTCAATATTACAATAAAAACTGAAATTTAAAAAAAAAAAATTTGAAAAAACTAAAATTTGTTAGAAATTTTTTAAGAAAATAAAATTACATTTAATTTTTTTTCTTATAAGGAATTAATGGTTGAAGAAAAGAAAAGACTATTCATTTGCTATAGGAGCTATAGACCATCGATCATGGACCATGGTGCTTGTAAACACACGTGTGGTCTGATCCATTTACATAAATAAAACAGAGACAGACCTTGAAGACCAAGCTTAGCTAGCATGAAGCGTCCTCCTGCCTGCATAACTTCACCCATCATTCTCTCTGGTTCTTTCATTTCCCTTTCTATCACATGCACTTGACGTCCGTCCTATACACAATCCAAACATTATCTATCATAAAATATTGCGATAGATTTAGGCAATGGAAAAAGAACAAAATCAAGTTATATTCCTTCTATCATACATGCGCAAACATTTTAAAAACTTATATAACATTTAGAAGGAAAACTTCACATCACATACCTTAGCAAGAGCATAGGCAAGAGCTGAGCCACCAACAGTAGCACCGTCTCTTCTCTCTTCTTCCGTCACGGAGATAGCCAACCTCCTCACATTTTTCATCTTCTTGTTGACGTGGAAAACAATCCACGTTAGCGTGAAAGCTAGAAGCGTCGTCCATAACCAAATGTGCGTAAAAGCCATTTCCTTCCAAATGGTTTTCAGGATAATTGTAAAGAGTGCAAGGTGTTTAAGTTCGAGTAAGTGCAAACGGATATTAAAAGATGGTATGGGAGGTAGTGTGGCCATTAACCAAATGCTATATATTTCTGAAGTATTCGCGATCAAAGCCGTGGTGTGAACATGCATAAAAAAATTTCAAAAGCAATTATACAAAAATGCCCCAAAATATAAAAATATCTATTGTAATAAACAAAAAATTTAGTAAATTAAATTATAAATTTATATAAGATTTTTTTCTTCCTTTCTTCCACCAAACTTTGAAGACATCTTTACGTCATATAATTTCGAACATACAATTTATATATAAAAAAAACGTTGAAATTTTTTTTATAGAAAATAACAAATAATTAAAAATAAAATAAAATGAAATGATTTACCTTGATTTTAATGATAGGGTAGAAAATAACACATTTATTGTTGACAAATTTTTAAAACTGAGTACTTGGAATCTAAGAAAATTACTAAAAAAGAAAAAAAAAATGGCGAAGAAAAAGAAGACAGCTGAAGAAATGTGAGAAGGAGAAAATGAAACTAACTTTTTTACCCTAATTTTTAATTAAAATTATTTATAGTTTAAGAAAAATTTGAATTGTTTATTTGATTATTATAATCTACGCAATTCCATACCTTACATAACTGCATTTATTATGATATATTACATATCATAACACAAATATATCAGATCAATTGACAATTCTATAATAATATTAACAAAACAATTTTTTCCCAAATTGATGTCCTACACCAATGTTACTTCTTCTTCAACATGGGATGGCTCTCTTCGCGATCCGCTCTATTCCGTCTAGATCATCAAATTTATTATCTATATCCGTTTTGTTATTTTTTGGATATCCAAAAAATTAGTTATATATATTAAAATTTGAATATTTGTTGGATATCTGATATATTTTGTAGTAAAAGTTAAAATTGTTAGAATTGTGAAATTTTAACAATTTAGCTACAAAATGACAAATGCTTCATGTACATAATATGTTAATTTTAATTTTCTTTATTTAAATATATATAATTATTGTTTTGTTCAATAAAAATCAGTAATTTTATATGAAAAGTAATTATTATGGACATATAACTATATATATATATATATATATATATATATATATATAATGGAGCATATTGAATATCATATTCACAAAAAATTTTAGTTATCCGAATTTGTTTTTTTTTTACAGATATTTAATTGTAATATTTATTTTGCAATAGTTATCCGAATTTATCATAATGAATTACAATGAACAATAAATTAAACGAATTTAACAGATATTTTGTTCAGTTTAAAAGGAAGGTTGTGGTGAGTCACCATTCTAACATTCATCTTTCATCTTAAACCAACACGTACGTACGTGTTACACTAAGTCTGCAAGTTGGCAGTCCATTCATGGCCCGACGTATTTCCCTCTATGCATGACACAGCGCTGTTTTGGACTAATGCCTAACCCTATCATTTAGATATTTGCACTATATCAAATACTGCCAACCTCCATATTTTAAGAGGATAAAACAGGATAAATTCTGACGAAATACTCAAGGGACGACCGCTTTGCGATGGATTTTCGAAGGCAGATAATATATATGACAATATTCGGACGAAAATATATACATGCAACAAAATTGTTTATAGACGTCGGAAATCCATCTTAAAGATTCAATGTTTCATCTATATATACTTCTAACCGTTAAAATTTTTGTCAAAATACTCGCAATCACAAAACTATTTTGGTTATGAATAGAAAAATCATCAAGATCCCCTCGATCAAATTGCTCATAGAAAAATTTGCTGACGGTCTAAAGCAATTAATGGCATTTGCTACGAATAAACTATTTTGCCCATCTTGTAATTGTTGGAACCGTCGATTTGCTGTAGATTAGTATAGAATCACTTATAAATAAAGTAAAGGGTTTATGCTGAGTTACATAAATTTAGTATTTCCATGGTAAAAATGAGTCAATAGTTGATTATGATAGTACTAGCAAACATTTGGTTAATGTTATGTTGAACCTTCTCATAATGTTTAAACATTATTTTAGTAGTATATATACACATTGCTAATCCATTTGACAATGTTGATCATGCAATTCATATATGGCATTATGATCTTGTGTACAAATCATCGTACACATATTGTATTATCGTCATTGTACACAGACTACATAGTTATTGTGTAGACGAACATCTTGTACACGACGTTGTACATAGA
>OVAV01001785.1:0-12491 GCA_900406375.1 Iberis amara
TACATTTGTTTCTCTGATTGCTATTTAATATTAAACAAATTAAAATGAAAAATGAACCTCCATTAAGCCAGAAGACGAGAAGCTTAGAGGCTCGATTGGTTTAAGCTTCCGCCAAGTAGTGTAATAGAGCCCTCTGTTTATTTTCGTCAACGATGACATTACCTGAGTATTGTTGGAATCCGACCTGGGACAAAGAGTACGAAAACTGCCTTCTTTCCCATGTGCCAATGACGCCATTCAGATATTATTGTTTCTCTGGAAAAAAGACTCAAGTAAATAAGCATTAGATCTTCTTCTTCATATCACTAAGAAACAATAACCAAGATCGGCAGATATAGAATGTATTATAACATTCGAGCAAAGAGAATTAACATTTTATCAAAAATAATCAAGTTCGGCAAAAAATTAACATATTCTCTGAAAGCGAAATAACATTCTATAACTTCTAAACAAAATTATCATTAACATTCTATTACTGAATATGCAAACTCAATGTATAGACAACAGCTGCAAAAATATCATACTATATCCAGAATATGTAAAATCAAAGTATCTTTCATGATTGTTCATTGTTCAAAGACAACAGATGACATAAAATGAGATCTTACATTGGAGCCAGAAATATAGACTTTGTATTTCATAGTACTCTCCAAAATCTTTAAATAATCAAAATATTTAATTTGTCCTGATATCTCTTATATCTATGTTGATTCATTAGCTAAAATAGCTAGATTGGTGTTATCATGTACAACCAAAAGGTTTAGTTACACTTGTAAAACTTGTTATCTATTAATAATATTAGGTGTTTTTCGTGCTACGCGAGTGAGTTGTATTTTTTATTATATGAAAACAAATATTTGAAGAGAAAATAATATTTAAATTATTTTTGTTATTGATATACAATATTTATAACTTTAAACGATAAGAATTTATTGAACATATTTAAAATGATATATTTGTTGAAAATATAGTGCATAATCTAATATTTGGATTATTTAAAATGACATTTAATATAAGTGTTCATTACTATTATATAAGCATAACATTAAGTTATTAAATTAATACTAGTTTTATTAATAAATTAATTTTCTAATATAGTTATTCTTTTTAAATATAGAAATATTTTATTTAAATTAGGTATTTTGACTTTGCTAATAAATGAAATAATATATTTTTTAAAACATGTTATATATTTAAATTAGGTAAATCTTTAAAAAAAATACAACATCACGCGCGTAGCACAGAAAAACACCTAATATTATTAATAGATAACAAGTTTTACAAGTCTAACTAAATCTTTTGATTGTACATGATAACACCAGTCTAGCTATTTTAGCTATTGAATCAGCATAGATATAAAAGATATCATATAGTTGAATAGATATAGATGAAAACTTCCAACTATCTTTAGAGGCACCTTTGGACATGACCCTATATAAGGTCTTAGAATCACCAAAGACGTGGACATTGATATATTGAAGCTTATGCATATGATGAACTGAAAATGGGAGATGTTTGGCTTCATCTTCTAGAACAGAGTTAATACCAACGGCCGAATTTTGTCGTTGTAGAATTGGTATATGACCTTTATAGAATATCTATCATATAACAGTTGGTTGAGACGGATTGAGCTAAGATAAGTCTACAAAATGTGAATGTGGAAATTCGCCTTGCACTAATATATCGAAAATTGCAATGAAAATCGTAATGTGTTTGTAAACTTGCTCTCCGCTCTCTTAATGAGCTCTCATAAATTACATTTAATACTCCGATTTCATTTTGAATTAATCTTCGTACTGGCAGATCTCGTCAAGATGACAGCGCGTTCTACGAAAGTCCACGCGCTATAAGTTGACTTTCTCTTGTGCTCGCTTAATGGGTTTAGTTCGCTTAATGGATTCGGCTCGCTTAATGGTCTCACTGCAACATTTGGCCCACTGAGAGAGCTCCTCTCAATAGATAATAACACGAATTGGGCTTTCGTACTTCAGGATCTTCGAAAGGGAAAGCTAAGAGCACAGTCTAGGATGGGCTTTGTGAGCCGAGTGACAAAGAGAACCGAAGCCCAACTTGATGTGATGGGCTTGGTGAGCAGAGTGACAGAGAGAGCTGAAATTCGACTTGATGGGATGAGCATGGTGAGTCGAGTGACATAGAGAGCCGAAACCCGATTTGATGGACTGAGTTTGGTGAACCGAGTGACAGAGAAAGTTGAAACCCGACTTGATGGGCTGAACTCGGTGAGTCGAGTGACATAGAAAGTCGAAACCCGACTTGATGGGTTGGGCTTGACCTGAATAAAAATTCCTCATGTGAATTGGGTTAGACTACGAAGATCCGATCCGAATAAATTTATACTCCCACACAAAAACACGAATATTTATGGTCAGTAGCTAGCTATCCCATCAATGAATATGGTTGACATAGGAAAAGTAAAAGTTTAGGATGTTTAGCAAAATTTGAATACGTGGGGGAAATTTTCAACAAAGACAACATACTTGATATGGGCCGAATCCAATTAAGGGTTCATTATGGGCCTATTAACTCATTTTGTTTTTCAATGATAATTTTACATTTAACTCGAGGGCAAAACCATGACAACAGTCGTCTACTCGTTTTCCCCTTTTTTTTTTTTGTTTTTTTAATTTGGTAATCTTTGCTATTGCTAGCTGCCGTCGATCGAGTGTCTTCTTCGTTTTTCCGATGTGTAAGCTTCGATTCTACTCTCTTATCAAAATCTCATTGCTAATTTACATATTCCCTTCCAAAATGATCAAAACTTTTACACTATTTTAAAAACTAAAAATCTACAGTTATCTTCACGTGCAGTACAGAGATAAATTATAAAGAAGTGAAAGAAAAAGAAAGGTGAAGAGACCCGTGACCTCTCTCTACAGTATTACCTTTGCACGAATGTGACACGAGGCTTGCCCTATTTTACTCCTTCCATTATTATACAGTATCCTTAAGGTACAGATTCCTAATGCTACAGTTTCTTTCATTCAATGGTTTTGTTCTATTAAAGAGAAATGATGATTTCTATATTTAGGGCATTGCTTAAACTTGTGTGATCAGTGTTTTATAGTTAGATCATAAGAGACAGTGAATGGCTACTTTTCATTCTGTTAAAGATGCGGTGAAGCTCTTTGATGCTGGTTTCTCTGGAGGAAATCATCTCAACAAGAGCCAAGAACAGGTACTGTACTATGGATTAACATTTGTGTTTTCTTGGTGAGATTTTTCTGGAACTTTGGTTTGTGGTTGCAGGGAGTTTTAGTAGAGGAGACAAATATGTGTCTATGGAATAAAGAAATTAACAAGTTGAAGGAGAAGATAAAGAATGTTGAGAAGACAAAAAGTGAGGCTTTGTTAGAGCTTGAGGAGGCAAAGAAAATGGTTGATCATCTCAGTCACAAGCTGGAGATTAGGAAGGATATGAGAAATGAGAAAGCATTAGATTTGAGTAGTAATGCGAGTGTTGTGACATTGGAGCTAGGTATTGCTAAGGAATCACTTCATAGAGTAGCCGGAAAGGAGAGTGATATGAGAAAAGAGAAAGCTTTAGAATTGAGTAAGAATGTGAGAGTTGTAACTTCCGAGTTAGGTTTTGCTAAGGAATCGCTTCAAAGGGTAGCTGAAGAAGAGAGTGAATTGTGTAGTTTGATGGAGTCTCTTAAGCTTGAGCTTCAAAACGTGAAGAAAGAACATTCTCAACTTCAAGAGAATGAGCAAAGACAGAGGGATCAAGCCATTGAGGAGCTTAAAAAGGAAACCGAAGATGTAAAGACTGAACTCTTGCAACTAGAAGAAGAGCTCAAGATAGCTCTTCTCGAAGCCGAAGAAGCAAAAGCTGCAGAGGAACATGCCAGAGAAAGCTTTAACGTTGCAAAGACTTTGGTTTTACAATCTGAAGCTAAGGTGGAAAAGAATAGTGGTGTTGAATTAACGGAGACAGAAGCTTTAAAAGCTTGCAGAGATGAAACACTGAGGAAGCTAGAGATGAGTGAAAGAGAGATTGAAGATATAAAAGCTGCAACACAAGATGCATTGAAGAAAGCAGAATTGGCTAAAGAAGCTACAATTGTGGTTGACGCAGAGCTTAAACGAAGGCGAAAAGCAGCGAGCAAAATCATGGCAGAAACTAAATTGTATGTCAAATCGTCACCCTCCACAAAGGAAGTTCACAAGTCAAAACTCAGATCATCGTCCAAAGAAGGTTGTTTGGTTAAGTGTTAGAAAAATCAGGTCTCTTTTGTAGTTGTCAAAAATATATAACTAATAAAGCATAGAAGAAAGTGTCAATTTGTTTCAAACACTTGTGGTTTTGAAATAATGTAACACAATCATATATTATCATCATCGTATAGCTACCAAGTTTTGATTATTTTTTTTACCCATTAAAATAGAATATAGTTTTGAACAAAGCCCACTAAGAAAGGCCTGAGACATTAAAGACACTAATAAAGCTTGACATTAATCACCAAGTTTTGATTAATATATAGATTATTACTCTAGCTTATATAACATCAGGACTTTATACGCAAAAAATAAAAGTCGGTGGTTACAATTTGTAATTTATATAAACTGGAGGCCTGTTTTTTTATAATTATTTTAACTTCCTCTCTCTCTCTTTACGCGCCTGAGACCTCTCCACCTTGCGCGATTATCTCTCTGATTGGAATTAGGGTTTTTTTTTTTTATTTCAAGATGACGACTGCAGCACGACCTACGTGGGCTCCTGCCAAGGGAGGTAACGAGCAGGGTGGTGCTCGGATCTTTGGTCCGTCTCAGAAGTATTCGTCCCGTGATGTCGCCGCTCACACTACTTTGAAGCCAAGGTTAGATTTCAAGAATTGCTTCAATTCATTGATTCTACGCCGATCTAGTTACAATTGATTAGATTATCCATATACTTAGAGTTTTATTGCACTAGAATGGTATATCTGTGCGAAAATTCGGAAAGAGCCTATGTACTTTGTCTTTGGGTTTGCAAAATTGGTGAAATCGTTGTCTGTTAGGGACCAAGTCCGTCTCTGCTGTAGTTTTTTGGATTAGAAGTAATAGATTATGCCGCTGTGTAAGAGATTTGATCTTTTATTAGTGCTTCACAGTTGAAAGAATTTCGTTTCTGTGTACGTACATCTACCTCTTTGTTTATGGGTTATGGCATAACATGTCCTGCTTTTGTTTTGTTCGTTTTGGCAGGAGAGAAGGGCAACACACTCAAGAGGAATTGCAGAAGAAAAACCTTCGTGATGAGCTTGAAGACCGTGAGAGGAGACATTTCTCATCCAAAGACAAATCTTACGGTGGTAAGTAAATAAGATGACAAATTTCAAGTCTTTTCACTATGATTCTGTTTAAGGCTCTTAATTTTGTTACTGCATGTGGACTAATGGACAATTGTTTTATCATTAGATGATAGAGATCGCAGAAGAGGTAGTCAGCTTTTACTGGAAGGTTAGAGTCACTCTTTTTCATTTATGTCAATGTCACGTAAAAAAGTTTGATCATATGTCTTCTAACGTGGATGCCTTGTGTTTAGGCTCTAAAAGGGATCCTGAGGAACGGATTATTCCTCGCAGTGTAGATGCTGATGATTCTGATGTTGATATCAAAAGTGATGAAGACAGGTTCCTATTCTTCATCTCTTCCATTCCTGTCTTCGTCTTTGCATTTATTTTTTGCTTTAAATTTGTCTAAGAGTACGAGTATCAAGGCCTAGTGGTACCTCATTTCTTTCATCTGGGCTATTGTTTGAGAAAATCCAATTGATTCTTGGCGAGATTTTGATGACGCATCTCGACTCACATTTCTTTACCTTCTTCAAAGTTATCTTATACTTTGTTTGTATTTATCAGTGATGAAGAAAGCGATGATGATGACGAGGATGACACTGAAGCTCTTATGGCTGAACTTGACCAGATAAAGAAAGAAAGAGTGGAGGAGAGGCTCAGGAAGGTAAGATTGCTCTTGTCTGTGTGATGGTCCTACTCATATTACTTTAGAAAAATGGATTGATAGGTTTATTCTTAAATGAGATAAAAAAATATTAGACTATTTGCAGTCAATATGCTATAATCTGTGTCGTGCACATTTTTCAGGAAAAGCAGCAGCAGATGGAAGAGCTAAATGCCAAGGAAGAGGAACTTCTGAAAGGAAACCCACTGCTTAATGCTCCAACTTCGTTTAACGTCAAAAGGAGGTCAGCATCTTTTGAAATCATTGATTCTTCATGAATCTTGGATTGAAATCATTGATTCTTCATTAGTTCTTGGAGGCAGATACTTATATTTTCTTTTACTCTCCAGGTGGGATGATGATGTGGTATTCAAGAATCAGGCACGTGGTGAAATGAAAGCACCTAAGCGCTTCATCAATGATACTATCAGGAATGATTTCCACAGAAAATTTCTTCAGAGATACATGAAGTGATTGAAACAAAAGTATTATTGTTACTTTTCTGTATGATAATCAAACCAAGGCTTTATATTCTGTTTGGAATTGTGATATCTCTGTACTAAAACAAAAAGCCAATCAACAACGGTTTTAT
This sequence comes from Iberis amara, assembly GCA_900406375.1. Classification (NCBI taxonomy): domain Eukaryota; kingdom Viridiplantae; phylum Streptophyta; class Magnoliopsida; order Brassicales; family Brassicaceae; genus Iberis; species Iberis amara. The sequence continues at coordinate 6,554 of OVAV01001785.1, forward strand.
GGTTTCTATCAAAAGCTTATCCACTTGACTTAATGCTATGCATTGGAAATAGCTTTTTGTCTCTGATCTTTTATATAAACTTCTTTTGTTCTCTCGGGTTCTCATATTCTTATCATAGGTGGGGGCAAATGCTGATTTTCTTGCGGAGGCAGACATATGCACAGAGACGGTACCCAAATGCCATGGCAAGCAGAAACCACAGTTCTTGCAAACCACCACTCAAATTGACTGTGTCGAATGATGACGAGCTTTGCAGTGTCCTGCAACCACCTTTGCTTCCACAATCAAAAAGTTCGTCCCCTGAGTATTGAACTTTTAAAAGTAGCCTGAAGCCGTAGTGCATGAAGGACAAGTACTTCAACCACTGCATGAATCTTGGTATGTGCTGCATTTCAAGTTCAAAAAAGCATCACCTTTTGTTGATCATAAACAGCTAAATTTGGTTAAACTAGCCCGTTGTTATGATTTACTGGAACGGGTAATCCATCCAAATAAGTTGTGTTACCTGAACATAGTACCCTCCTGTTAGAAGAAATAGCATAAGTACCAAAGAGGCAATCATACCAGCTCTTTTAATGCTCAATACTGAAGCTCCTAAGAACTCTCCTGCACCCTGCAGTAACATTGGAAAGAAAATATATTACTACTTCGAGAAAGATAGATTTTCTCAAGCTTTTATGTGCTTACTTGGCTAGTTATGGCTATCAGTAGTATTGTCAACAAGGTGAAAAGGAGGCAGGGGACTGTCCTCTTGAACCCAGCCATGAAGTATACAATGACCATGAAGAGTGTCGGGTACAATACATGTGCCACCATATCACACAGTGTACTGCATACGTAGTAAACACTTAGTCTGTACATGTCTGCTTTTCTTTCTTTCACCAGGTAGATCTTCTCGAAGGGGAACACATATACTGCTCCAAAGAGGGATGAAGATGTCCAGAAGATGCAGATATAGAACATCAAACCAACCTGCAGGCAAGTTTACCAGATAGTTAGAATGCTTATAACTTTGGTATAATCGCTAAACTTATGTAGTTTCATTACTTGGTCTCTAAGATGTGCCTCTGTGTCTGTCTTCGATTTCCACCAGAGAAGACCCAACACAACGGCCACACCAAGTGATTGAACTAGCCTTAGCTTATCAAAGTAGTCTCTACGCCGTTCTCTGAATGTTCTTTTGAAAATAATTAAGAACTGATCCCACCATGAAAGTGTCCAGTCCTTTTTCACTTGGATTGCTATTTGTAGATGCTCTGGTGCCTTTCTTTTTCTATGGTTTTCTTCTTTCTCTTTTGGCTCCAATTCTGTCTTGTACTTTTGTTGCAAGTACTGCAAATCATAAAACTAAGAATGAGTCTCATTCTAACTCTTAATACATAAGTGTATAGTCAATGACTTCATGTGATCCTTACTTTCACTATTACTTCCTCAGAGTCAGCTTGGGAGGTTTTAGCAGCCAATAGTTCGTCCGGTAGACTGATGTCTGAGACTTGTCCGGTTGCCAAGTCTAGCAAGAACTCTGCTGGGTTCATTGCAATTTCAGGTAAGATTCTCAAAGATGAGAAATAGTCCATAGATTCTCTGGCCTTGCCGTAGAAAGCAGGATGCCCTTCTGAGATCAGTAAGAGCTTATCGAACATGTGAAACATTCTGCTTGATGGTTGATGAATCGTTGTAATGACGGTCCTTCCTGCCTGCGAAAAACAAATTGAATCTTATGCTTCTGTATCTTTAAAGAACATTGCTAGTAAAGCTATTCGCAGGTAAAGAAATGCTGACACCTGAGCTACTCCTTGCAGAATATGAAGAAGTTTGGTTGCAGAAGTGGAGTCAAGTCCAGAAGTTGGCTCATCTAGAAGTAACAAAGAAGGATCTACAAGAATTTCGTAAGCAATACTTGTTCTTTTTCTTTCTCCACCTGATATTCCCTTCACAAAACCTCCTCCAACTCTTGTGCGACGGCATCTTTCAAGGCCTAGCTCTTTAATGATCATCTCTACTTTGGCGTATTTCTGTTCCTTGCTCATGCTACTAGGAAGTCTCAAAAACGCAGCAAATGCTAAAGTCTCTTCCACAGTAAGTTGAGGCAACAACACATCATCTTGTGTAACAAAACCAATTCTGGAAACAGAGTGAAAGATGTGAGCAATGATATTCATCTATATTTGGATGAATGTCTAAAGTTCTAACCTCCTTTTAACAGATGGACTATAAGGTATGTCATTGTAGGTAACTTTCCCTTTGACATTATCTGTCAATCTTCCTCCCATTATCTTCAAGAGAGTTGTTTTTCCACTACCTGAAGGACCCATTAGTGCAAGGATTTCTCCAGGCCCTGTGCTGCCTGTTATGCCTTTTAATATGTGTTTGTACCCATCTTGATCCTGATTAGTATGTGTGACCACTTTTGACACCATTGTTTTCACTAGATTTGTTGAGCTGGCTCTGCTGTTTCTCACCTTAAACTCCACGTCTTCAAACTGCAGATTGAGAGTCTAAATGAGTCTATCTTGTAGAGAGAAACAGGAAGTAGCAGAGAGGGAAGAGGAAACCTTGAGAAAGATGGGAAGAGGTGCATCTTCATGAGGATAAGAGGAAACGAATTCTTCGTCGATGTCAATCTCTGAAGAATATTGGTTTCTGAGGTAAGCTTGGGACATGAACTCCATGTTGTGAACTATGCCACTGGTTCCTGAAATCTGCATTACATGATTGTCTTCAACTTCTTCTGTTGATCTTCTGATTTCCATGTTTGTGATGGCAAGACATTGATATAAATTTAGGGATGTGTTATATAAAGGAAGAAAAGTGTAGATCAACTGTGTCAAACCTGAAAGTTTCTTGCTTTTTGTGTTATCTTCTTTCTCTCTAATTTTCAGGGTGTTGGTTTGGTAGACCACATTCTTTCAATGTCTTTATATTATAATGGAAGTGAGTTCCTTTAATTTTGCACAAGGACAAAATGAAAAGAAAAAAAATAAATCATTTTCATTACTTAATTACGTAGGTTTAAAAAATATTTGTGTTATTAACAAACCTTTTTTTTAAAAAACCACAAATCAATTAGCTAGTTTAACTTAGAGCGGGAGATCCATACAACAATTTGAATTTTTATTGTGTAGTCTGCCGAAGAGTTTCGTCATTAGTTTCGTGACTTGGCTTATCCGTTGCTCATCAGGTCATGGCTCCACCCTTGCTTTTAACAAAGAAAACCAGTGTCACTCATTTTTTTCATTTGTTGTAGTTATTAACGTAAATATTTCATATTTATATTCATTAAACTTTATTGGTTTTTTCGGTTTAACTGGTTTTTCTCGGTTAATAGCTAGACTATATCCTATATTCGAACGGTTTATACGATTTATCAAAAACCATATCATATCTTATAATTCGGTTAGAATTGGTTCGATTCTTTTCGGTTTTTCCGAATTCAACCCCCTAAGAATATTAGGGATGGGCAAAAAATCCAAACCGAACCGACCCAAACCGACCCAGTCATATCTTATGTATAACCTAATTGATTATGATTTTTTCAACTCAAATGGTTCGGTTTGTTCGGTTTGAAACAAACCAAACCAATGACCCAATGTATTTTTTAAGTTTTAAAAATAAATATTAAATAATATATTATAAATTAACAAACCTACAACCTATTAAATAAACCCTATTTTCTAGTTTTACACAAAACATCATTCGTTGAAATCTTTTAACTCCAGTTTCTTTTTTTCTAATTTTACACAATGTTTATCTATTTGATTTTTTTTGTTTTTCTTCACTTAACGTTTTTAAAAACAATATATTGACTTTTATTTGATATTATCTAATAATTGATTCATACATTACAAAAAATTCATATTATAGAATTTAGATGAAAATACTCTACAACAAAGTAGACTATACCTAAACCGAATTAATCCAAATCGAACTAATTCAAACTAAAGTAATCCAAGCCGAACACTAACCAAACTATATTAACTTTGATTGAGTTTCGATATAATTTTATTAAACCCAAAACAACCCAAACCATATATAACCCAATCCGAACCCAAAGGAAAATTGAAGTGCCAAAATCCCAAAAGTAGACTAGCAACGTTGCTTATTTGCGTGTCTTTGTGCAAACGTGATAATGGCACGGTTTTAGTTGGTGCAAACCTTAAACGTCATGTAGTCTAGATTCCCCATTTAGCCGTAGTGTAACCGTCATGTGTAGCCTCTGTTTCTTGTTCTACGAGAAGCAATTCTCCAATGAACTTTTTAGTTTATCTTTAGCATTCCTTTCTTCCTCATAGAGCAATCACATTTCCCTACTCAAGGAATCTCATCTCTTTTCTCCCGCTATATATCAACAACGAAAAAGGAGTCTATTATGATAATCATCGATTCATCGAGTACTGTCAAAGACGGAGAGGAACCCGTAATAGATCTGCTATGGCGACTCGGAGGATGATTGATCATCCTAACGAAGACGAGAATGCCATAGACAGCGAGCTTGTACCTTCTTCTATTGCTGCTGTTGCTCCGATCCTTCGAGTAGCTAATGCAATTGAAGCTGATAACCCAAGAGTTGCTTACCTTTGTATGATTTTCTCAACTCTCCTCCACAATTTTGAAGTTACCTAACTCATATGAAACTTGTAGGTCGCTTCTATGCATTTGAGGCGTCTAGTAGAATTGATCCAAGAGCAAGTGGACAAGGCGTTCGTCAATTTATGACCTATCTTTTGCACAGATTAGAAAAGGTATATATAAAGATTATTGGCAATGCTGGTGTATCTTGAGATAATAGTTGTTGAATTTGTTGTTTAGGAGGAAGGGATTACACAACCTCAGTTGGGTAAAAGTGACCCTAAAGAAATTCAGATGTTCTACATTAAGTTTTATGAGGATAATATAAGAGATGGTGAAGAGAAAAACACACCGTAAGGCTCTCTTTCTTGATATATATCTTTACATGATCAAGATTTTAAAATGAATTTGTCGATTTTTTTAATCATTATAGGGAGAAGATGGCCAAGCTTTACCAGACAGCTATCGTCTTATATGATGTAGTAAGGGCAATTGTTCCTCCACCAAGAATAGACGAACAGGTCGATAAGTGTTCCCCTCTACATCCCTTTCACAATTGTGGCACTTGACATTTGTTTTTGGAATATAGACTCATAGGTATGCTAAAGATGTGGAAAAAAAGAACAACATTCTTCTCCAAAATCAGAAACTGGCTCGAGATAAGGGTGAGTCCACTAAGAAGATTGAGAGCCCATTGCCAAAGGTCAAGGAGATGGAGCAAGAGATTGATAAGCCGAATGAAGAGAGGAAGGTTTTGGAAGCCATAGCTGCAAGAGTTTCTGAGCTCGAGACTCAATTGGCAGGGCTCCAAACAGGAAAGGAAGAGGCTGTAGCGGAGGCGAAGAAACTCTGGTCCGAGATTTCACAGAAAGAGGTCGCTGGTTTAAGTATGAGAATTAAGGAATTGGAGACGAAGCTTGGTGCTCTGGAGATGAAGGAGTTAGAGGAGAGAAACAACAAGGTTCAAGCAGAAGAAGAGATGAGAGTGAAGATTTACAATACAAAAAACGAAATGGATGAGCTGAGAGAGAAGATCAAAGGTTTGGAAACAAATGTAGCACAAGGGAAAGCAGAGTTGCATAAGTGGAAAACAGAGAAGATGATAGTGGACAATGTGGTCACAAGAGGCATAGATGGAGACAAATCTATGTTAAACGGTTTGAGTGAAAAGAAAGGTGAAGAATCCTTCAAGATCAGTGGAACTGTTTCACTCTTTACCTGTAGAGCTGACTCACCAGCCACGACCTTAAACGGTGACATACAGGTATAAACTTCAAAATTTGTATATCATGAGGGAAAAACGAAAAAGATAGTTAATGCTTTGATATTTTACAATTGCTGTTGCAGCCACTCCTAACGAGAGGTGATG
>OVAV01001786.1:0-12488 GCA_900406375.1 Iberis amara
TTTCCCAACGCTAAGGAAAGCCATATTTCTTGTAGTGGCTTTGTATCTCGAAGTTACATTTGCATCTCAAGCACCCAACTCTATTTAAATTCCTCGACAAATCTCTCGAGAAGAACTGCTGCGTCAACTACCAGAGTCATGGGTTACAAGTTACGAGAAATTGCATCAAGCAACTCAATCTCCAGTCCAAACTTCTGAAGTTAATTTCCATGTTCGCACAGATGGAACAACAAAGATCAAATTCGAAAATCTAGATCTTCGTCATTTTAAAAGAAATTATTCACTCAATTTGCCATACAAATTGATGAACAATACATCCCGACGAGGCTATAAAATCCTATGCCACTTTATTTTTTTCAAGATGGATCAAGTGTCTACCCTTTTAAGAACGAAAATGGGCATACATTCTTTGATATGTGTAACTGTGACGCATGTGAGGAGGACATATACGAATCTGACGACGATGTCTGTCGTAGTAGACGTAAGAAAAAAGATCCTCTCTATAAGAGGTATCTTGAAGGATATCCCACTGTAGGCCCTCTTGGTGAAGGATGATATGACTTTATAGTCGATATTCAACAAAAAAAAAAGAGAAACCGCAACAAGATATCATGATGTTAACAACAACAGTTTCCCCCCACAAGAATACTTCACCAGAGATAACATCGATTATAGCCCAAATATTCTCTCAAAAGACGTCAACTCGTCCGGACCATAGAAGATAAGTCAAGGAGAAAAAGTCCTGAATTGGTAAACGGAAAATGCTCGCTCAAAATCGACTACTTACAACGATTAGTAATAAAGTCGACCAATTGGTGAAATAAAATAACAAGTGGTTAAATATCCTTCATAATTTAATAGCAGAAATCCATGGTCGGCTTAACAATCTACATCAAGAAATGATGGCCATGGCACAACACATGATGGTTGACTCAACACAATTTAAGAACAAGGAAGATGAAACAACCAGCCTCAAGAGTTAAATAAAAGATCTTTAAAGATGCCTTGAAAGTTCGATTCATAATCAAAGACAACAAGAAACATACTTCAATCCTCTTGGAAGCACGTCCTCTGGTATACTTATGTATCAAGGAGCCTATTCCCCTGGACTCATCTTTGGTTATCAAGATCAGAGTCCTAGAACTCTAATCCTTGATTTCCTTTGATGAAGCCTTTACATCTCGTTATGGCATGACATTAGCGGGTTCCTCAAGAGAAAAGCAAACCCGAACAAAACCAATGAGGCAAAAAGATTATGAATTTATGGTCAATCCAACAAAGCGACCAACAATTACTTCTTCTTCTAGTCACAAATCAATAGAAGATAGAAAGAAGAAAGGAAAAGATATTGGCATAACTAAATTTTCAGTGTCAAGTCTGCTAAGTACGCTTGGAAAAAGCTCAAAAATATCAGATGTTTTGCCAAAAGAACCACAACTCCAAGACACTCAAGCTTCTTCATCACAGCTAATTGCTATGATAAAACATTTCTCATACTCAAGCTCTAGTGAATAAGAGTTTAGATCTGATATAGAATCTCTACCAAATCAATTTGCAATGGGTGGAGGATCAACACAAAAATAAGAACCACATATTGATGAAGTTTTCTCAAGCAATGAAGAAATGCACTTCACACCTCTTAGACGCCAAAATATCCCAAAGACATTCGCCTCTAAAGTAATGGTGTTCAAGTTCGGTGAAATTTCCTTTGAAAATGGAATGATTTTCTTAACGAATTCCACACATGGATGAATTCAGAAGCAACATACTCCATTAGAGCTCGTAATACAACAATTTACAGCAAGACTTTTGGGAGCCTTAGAAGAATGGTGGAACTCGCTCGGCGAATACAGACACCAACAGGTTTATCAAACAACAATACCTTTGCTACTGGGAGAAATTTACAAAGAAATCATTGGTATACCAACACATTTAAAAGAACAATTACAAGAAGAATTATTCACAGCAAAATATTGCTCACTAAAGAAAAGAGATTTGGCGAAGCACTTTGAACATCAAACAAGGAGATATTATGTGCTTAATGGTCTAAACAACCCCAGTCTAAAGCAAGTATATATCTCTTCCATTGATGATTATCTTAGTTAGCAAACTTAGTTATACATCAGAGGTCAATGTCAGTCTATTGAAGAAATTTCGATAGGTCAGATACAACATATTCATAACACTTGACAAACTCTACAAGCAAAATGAATTGTGGATGGAATTTATGAATGAATCAAAGCACCTATCCAAGATATGTGTTAAACCAGACCTATCGATCAAATGTTCTAAGTCCAAGAAGAATTGCTCATGGGATTCAAAGAACAAGCCTCGAAAATTAAAAAAAAAATCATTTAGAAGGAATTTCATCAAACACAGGCGCAAACGATTTTTCCATAAGAAAAGAAGTTTCAAAAAGGTGAGTAAATGCTTTCTATGTTGTAAAGAAGGTCATTTCGTGAAAAATTGATCAAACAAATCTACCAAGAATAAGCAATCTCTCATCAACTCCATATCTAGTATCTCGCCAGATATCGATCTAGACAACCATGATCTAGAATCTCTTCAATCATATGATAGTGACAAAAAGGATGCAATATATGGGTACTCGGACTATGACGAATCTTCTGAATCTTCTACAGAAGAAGAAGACGATTGTCGTTTGAAGATCCCTCAAATGTCGCAACAGGATAAGATACAAACACCACATTTACCATTAAAAATCTTTGATCCAACATGTAAAGAAGATCCGACTCATGTAATTGCATTCGTAGATACTAGAGCTCATACAATGATTATGAATCCAAAGATTCTCTCAACTTTCATATGGTTGCCACACCAACAAGAGCTTCGAGTTGCTAACTCTGGTTACTTAACAATAAAACTCAAGTCGAAGCCAATAACTATTGAACTCTTCCCAGGATGTCAAATCACAACTGAAGTTCTTGGTTCATTAGCACCTGGAAAAAGATTTGGTATTGGGATGGGATTTGTACTACGCTTCGAAGAAAATGTTCAATATCTCTATTGAACTGAGATGAATGAAATGGAAGACCATATTCAAAGCTTTCACGTCAATTCCACGATTATTCACAATAGAAGGGTCTACAACTCCCGAGTTTGATAAAATCAAAGAAGAGATTACGTTATCTTCATGCGCAGATTCTCATACAAAATTCCTTCAAAAGTGTAAAAATCCACTATGGTTAAATTCAGGGTTCTTCGTGTCATTACCGTTAAAGGATAATGTTACCACAACGCCAACAAAAGCAAGCCACGCATGAATACCACCCACTTTGTTGCAACAAGCAAACAACAAATGCGATCAGTTAGTAAAACAAGGGATTGTCTCAATAACAAATTCTCTGTGGGCGTGCAAGACATTTTATGTCAACAATCGTACTGAACAAGTAAGAGGAAAACTCAGATTAATTATTGATTAGAAGCCTTTGAATCAATACTTACAAGATATTTTCAAGATTCGATTTAAAACCTGGATTTTGGCAACTAGGTGTTCATCCAGAAGAGGTACAAAACGAAATTTTGTCTACCAAATCAATATCTTTAGTGGAATGTCTTACCATTTGGTCTCAAAGCGGTACATTCATTATTTCAACAAGAAATGTTACGAATATTTTAAGACTCTTTTACATACGACTTTGATTTATATGGATGATATTCTCTTGTTCTCATCAAGCGTTGAAGACACATATTCAGACACTTAAGCAGTTTAAGAGTATAGTGAAGGAATATGGAATCATGCTATCAGCCGGAAAAAATATTATAGCCCAGCCCGACATTGATTTTCTTGGTATGCAGATTAAAGATGGTAATTTTGCACCGCAAGCCCATCTAGATACAACGCTTCTCGATTTTTCTGACAAAAATCTAGCAAGAAAACAAGTTCAATAGTTTATGGGGGTTATCAATTATATTAGAGACTTTATCTTGCAACTTTCGGAGCTGACAAGACAACTCCAGAAAATGCTAACAAAGAATCCACCACAGTGGACAAAATGACAAAAATAAGCAGTACAAAGCCTAAAGTTAGAGGTACGGAAGCTACCACCCCTAAATATTCCTTCCAAAGGAACACATATTCTATAAACAGACGCAAGTGATAAATATTGGGGTGCAATTTTTTTGAATAAATAAATGGTAAACGTCAAATCTGTGGATACATAAGATGCACAACTTCATGAAGACGACTCCATGAACATTAACGAGACCGGCAGAAGGTTCAACATAGACGTAAACACTGATACACAAGAGGATTTCGAAGAACCAGAAGAATATTTCGAGTGTCCAGGAGATTATTATGGATGTTGCGAAAAACATATAATGAAGTTCGAAATGGAGTACTAAACATTCGAATAGCACTTAATTATGTTTAATAAATAAATGTGTTTAATTACATAAGTGATGATGTAATCACATAAATAAAACGATGATGTAATCGCTGATATAAGCATGATGTAATCAATGACTATAAGATTAGCGAAAGAACCTCGATACTTGATAGTTTGATCAAGCTTTTTATATAATGAATTACATCTAGTTGTCATATCCAATAACAAATCATATTTAAGTTTAATACCAACTAATTGCACACGTTTTTCAAACAATATCTCATGACACTCTGAAGTTTGCACAAACTTGATGCTCCCCCTAATCTTAACCAAAGATTCATCAATCACTTTAGTGCATTCTTGAATTATGAGGTTAAGAATGTGTGTTGAGAATCTCACCTGAAAAATTATGTTCCACACAAGATTTCAAAATCTCTTGCATGTTATAGTTATGAATAGCATTATCTATGGTGGTGCAAAAACACTTTGTTCTTTATATTCCCCAATCAATCCATGTTTTAAGAAGTTTCATTGCTAAATGCATAATGTATGCGAAGGTGGCATAACACAAAATACTAAAATCTTGTTCTAGAATTTCCAATTTTTGTTGACGTAATATATCGTTAAACACATATGTCCCTCATGAGTGGTAGCATATCACAAACCAAAAGTAAAAACATCTTCTAGGAAGAGTAGCAAATTCTCTTTGTAACTACTCTGTTCATTCTCATAAGATTTATAAACGTATATTCAATTATGATTGAATTGATGAATTTCACAACTGCATTCAAATATTTCCATATTGATTGAACTTTTTCATATTCAACATAAGAAAATAGGAAATCATTGAATAATACTTTTTGCTACCATTTTCCAAAAAAATAGAAAGGTCAATTTTCCACTCTTGCAATTATCTTCAGAATCAATCATCATCTTTCCAATATCACCATCTCTATTCTTAAGTTTATAATTTTGGCTATGATATATATTTTAAGTAGTTGTTTGTAAAACAGAAGGTCATGCCGCTCTCGAGGCAAGTTTTCAAAATGTTTTCCGACGCTGGAAGTAACGATGTCATCATGCATTGTCTTCTTTGTTGCTACAGTTTCATCTTGGATCACTCTTCTCGTTTTTTTGCTTATTCACAAACATAGTTTGCCTGTTTTTTTGTTTCCTGTTGATATCATCAAAAAATTGCACTCTCGTCACCGCCGAGGATCCTAATAGGGATACAATATCCCACATTGGAAACTCAAAGGGATCTAGACCACAATATAAGGGATATGTGTCAATCCACTTATTGCCAATTGGTTTTGAGTTGGAAGTCCATAATCCTAACATGGAATCAGAGCCCGATCCGTTCCATGGCCTGACCCAAAATTGGTCATGCCACTCTAGCTCAAACCACCCGAGATTAATGGTTAACGAGACCCATTATCTCGAGGCGGCGTAGTAGAGATACAATATCCCACAGTGGAAACTCAAAGGGATATAGGCCCTATATAAGGGATATGTGCCAATCCACTCATTGCCAATTAGTTTTGAGTTGGAAGTCCATAATTTTAACAGATGTGCCTCCCTCATCCTACCTCTCATCATCTAGAACCTTGCTCTTCTCCCTTTCTTGCCTCCAGTTAATGTTTCAATAGCATTTTCCTCTATTGATCTTTCATGTTAGTGTGCTTTGATCCAACTAGGTTTAAAGACTTTGAATCATAGTCTTTGTGAGAGAAAGGCTCAAGATATAAGCAATTGGGTATCTCCCCCTCTCCTGTGATGGGTTTGACCTTCGTTTTGCTAGATCTGTTCACCCACAACTCAGTAGGCGTCGCTCCTCCATCTTTTCAGTGAGTTTGAAACCACTGTCGGTAGCATCGTGCTATGAGACCCACGAGTGTCCTCTCATAGATATTAGCTCTTTATTTTCCAAATAAGAGAATTAATTACCATCTTTTTTCCTCAGGGTTCCGCAAAAATCAGAGACCCTTACTGCTCCAAAATCTTCTTTGTCTCTTATACGGTATTACCGAAGGCAATAGAAATGTTCTGTCACTAGAAGCATTTGGCTTTCTAAACTCTCATAAGATCATTGACTTGGTCAGATCTGCAACATTCTCATCGTCTCTACGATTACGGTTCAAAAGACTCATACATAAATCTAATCTTTATCGAATTTTCCTCATTCTTCCAACTGTTAATGACTGAGTATCATGAGATTTGTAGAATATACTTTCATGGAAATCTCCTCGTAAATCTCTTCGTCGAATCCGTGTCCAACACTTTTTCAAACTTTGAATAGTTTGCGTTTTTTTAAGCTATTGTATTATCAGCTCTATCGTTGTTGTTTTTTTAAACTTACAATATGGTTTGTCCAAATTTGTTTTTTTTTTTAATGATGTAATCGATTAATATGAAATGAAACACACAAAAAATTAAAGGAAACAACTTATTGTTCTTTACAGCTAAAAAAACAAAACAAATCGATTCATATAAAAAATACAAACTTAAATCAACCGTTGATGTCCATAAAAGATTTAGCTCTCTTGTATGCATTATTCATATGTTTCCTAAACCGATTAACATCCAATCTAACATCTTGTTCTTTTAAATAAACTTTCATTTTAGCCAAATTCCATTCAATTCCTCTAAATGCTATAGGATCTTTCAAAACCAAATCATCTCTACTATACTTTTCTACCAAACTACTCTCTTCCATATTCACTGGATACTCAATATACTCCAACTTCATTCCCTTAGCCGGTGCTTCGAAACATGTTTTAACCCAACCTAATCCAATCGGAACAACCTGGACCAAAATCGAACCAGGTCTAAGAAATAACAAGTGGGTTAATGCTGCACCATGAACCCCAACCATCCCGTGGCTTGACTGTATGAGTTTATAAGTTTCTCTCAAATTCGTCATTTTCGATGGTCTAAGCGTGATTACCTCGAATCCAACATCTTCAAGCATCTCTTTAATCTCCTTCTCGTTTAAAATCACTCGACCAATATTACCACTTCGACTAACTAAAATGAGACGAGGTTTGAGGGTTTTAAGAGCGGTAATGATTGTGTTGAAGGCTTTGTCTAATAAATTGTGGAAGTCCACTAGTGATTTGGATTTGGGAATTCGGGTCGGGTCTATTGTCATGTGCCCATGTGAAATTAAACCCACAGTGGCTGAAGTGAAGCAATGTGTAATGATGGAAGTATTTTCCTTGTGGATCAATATGGTTTTGTGTTTACTGAACTTACTTAGAATATCGATATATTTAGGCATCCACCATTCTTTAGCATCTGTTGCCACAAGGATGAAATCGCGGTCGGGATAGACCGAGTTAGCTGTGATGAAAAGCGGAATGAAACCATCAGCGAAGTCATGGTATATGTTTCCAGTGTAACCTCCGACGCTGAACACAATTGCCGGCAAATCATGCGTAACGTCACATGATTGGGTCAGGTTCAATGGGCCTGAGGTTAGTGTCAGCTCCTTGATTCTATTCATGATCCAGTTGTCTGTTTTTTTTGGGTATGGTTTGATCTTTTCGACAAGCGATGTTGATGTGGCGAGAGTGATAGTTCCTGTGTTAGGGTCGAGAATACATGAACCGTTGATTGAGCAGATATCATAATCTGTTTGAGATCGGTCACATGTGATTGCTGTTGAAGAAGTAGTCTCTTGTGGGGCCTGCTTTATTGTTCTCGGGTCCCATGTATGTTGTAATGTGCCTATAAAAGGAAACTTAATTATGTAACCTTTGAGATAAATAGTAATAAAATTCGAAACATTTATCTCAATGAGAAGTTTTGAGGATCAGAAGACCCGTACAACATGCTTTGCTTAATTGTGTTTGAAAAACGTTTATGGTTTATAATTCCTCTCTACTCGTAAAATCAAGTTTCTGTTTTTTGCGGAGATCTCCAAAAAGAATCTCAAATAAAACCTCAGATTTTATTTATAAAAGTTGATGTTTTGTAAGTGCACAAAAAGTTAAAATTTTGTAATATAGCTTTTATTGTAATTATGTTTAACTAAAAGTTTTAAAGCTTTTTATAAGTAACTAAAACATACATTCCATAAACTATTAAATAACAAAACATTGCACTATGATATAAAATTGTATAAAATATTACTGTGTATATAATAAATTATAAATATGTAAAAAGAAAAAAAAGTGATGGAAGTATGAGAAGGTGGCTTGAGTCTCGAAGAATTAGAATAGATAATAAGTTATAATATTGGATCGATATTCTATACTTTTTTTTTAAGGGTATATTATACTATAGTTCCTTAGTATTGATTAGTATCTAGCTATATCTACGAGTGTTTTATCGTTATTCAAACATATATTTCTTTCAAAAACGTCATATAATTACTCAAACAATCGTTTATACTCAAATCTAGTAAAATACATATGAGCGAGTGATCAAACTAACTAAGTAACGAGTTACTTTCTTTCCGTAAAAAAAAGTTATATACTAAAATCTTTTTGTATATATAATGGATTGGATCAGATTTCTACAGAAGGAACAAAACGAAATGGTTTGACATTTTACATACCTCCAGAAAAAATTAGCGAACGTTTTAGTTGACGATCGGGCATGGAGAAGAAGATAGCAATATATGTAACCAGAACCACGACAAAGGCAACTGCTGCGACCGACGTCGTTTTAGTAACCATTGAAGAAGCTGTAAAATCCTTCGATGGAAGAGAAAAAAGGAACAAATTGTAAACTAGTTACTCGGTGAAGAAAAGCCAGAAAATGTAAACAATTAGATTTATATAACTTTTTCATGGAAAGTTTCTTTGGCAGTACATATTTAATTAACGACGAGAAAGACAATTTTATCAATAGCTGGGGTATTGCAGTTATAAATGCGGATGTGCGTGGGAAATACCGTAATGTAATATGGCACTCTTCGTTTCTTTATCTGGATATTGTATCTAGATACTTCATCCAAATACGTTTTTCAGATGCAATATCTAAATGATGTTCGTTTCTGTTTTTGATTTTGTATTTAGATATTGCATCTGGATACAATTATGTTTGTTTGTGTATTTGCATTAGTATCTAGATACGTTTAACTACTAAATTAATCAAATTACTAAAATGAATGATATATATAATGATTTTAATCATCTTTACCACTATAAAATTATAGCGGGAAAATATGTTTTAGCGGTAAATCTTGTTTCTGCATTCTTTTTTGCTAAAAACACGTTTTACGTTTTTAGCGGGAAAACGTGTTCATTCATTTTTAAGCGGCCAAACGCGTTTCTCTGTGTTTAACGAGAAAAATGTATATTTGCTTTTGGCAGGAAAACGCGTTCCCACATTTTTGGCAGGTAAACGTGTTTCCGCATTTTTGGCGGGAAAACGTGTTTTAACATTTTTGGCGGGGAAAAGCATTTACGGGTTTCCGCGTTTTAGGCGGAAAATGCGTTTTCGTGTTTTTGGCGGGAAAATGTGTTTTTGCGTTTTAGGTGGGAAAATGCGTTTCCGCGTTTTTGGCAGGAAAACGTGTTTCCACGTTTTTGGCGGGAAAATGCGTTTCCGCGTTTTTAGTTGGAAAATGTGTTTTCAAGGTTTTTGCGGGAAAATGCGTTTCCGCGGTTTTGGCGGGAAAATGTGGTTCCGCGATTCTGGCGGAAAACGCGTTTTTGGTGGAAAAATGTGTTTTTGCATATTTGGTGGGAAAATGCGTTTCCGCGTTTTTGATTGGAAAATGTGTTCATGCGTTTTTTGCGAGAAAACGCGTTTCCGCGTTTTTGGCGGGGAAATGTGTTTCCACATTTTTAGCGAAAAACACGCTTTTGGCGGGAAAATGTATTTACGTATTTTTGGCGAGAAATGTGTTTCGACATTTTTGGCGGGAAAACACATTTTTGGCGGGAAAATGTGTTTCCGCGTTTTTTGCGGGAAAACGTGTTTCCGCGTTTTTCCGGAAACGTGTTTTTGGCGAGAAAATGCACTTACGTGTTTTTGGTGAGAAAATGTGTTTTTGTATTTTTGGTGAGAAAACGCGTTTTTCGCGGAAAAATGCGTTTACGCGTTTTTGACGAGAAAACATGTTTCCGCAATTTTTGTTTCCCGTTTTATTTTGGGAGAAACATGTTTTTTTGTTTTTCGTGGGAAAACATGTTTCCGTATTTTTTTATAATAAAATATGGGTTTATATTTTTTCAAAAAAAAAAAACATTTTTTTCCATATTTTTTTGCAGAAAAAGACATTTTTTTATTTTTTGTCAAAAATATATATTCGCGTTTTTCGTGAGAAACGCGTTTATCCGTTTTTAACGAGAAAACTTGTTTTTAACATTTTGGCCTAAATAATGGTATTTTTGAGATTTGAAATTTTTGGATGAGTTTAAGTTCATCTCAACCCTACATACAAACTCATCCAAAATATCCAATTATTTTGGATGCACTTTGCATTTGTATCTAGATCTAGTATCCAATTAAGTTACAAATTTCAACTAAACGAACATCATNCAGAAAAAGACATTTTTTTATTTTTTGTCAAAAATATATATTCGCGTTTTTCGTGAGAAACGCGTTTATCCGTTTTTAACGAGAAAACTTGTTTTTAACATTTTGGCCTAAATAATGGTATTTTTGAGATTTGAAATTTTTGGATGAGTTTAAGTTCATCTCAACCCTACATACAAACTCATCCAAAATATCCAATTATTTTGGATGCACTTTGCATTTGTATCTAGATCTAGTATCCAATTAAGTTACAAATTTCAACTAAACGAACATCATCATGTATCTGTAGCTGGATACTGCATCCAGATAACCAAACGAAGAGGCCCTATATCTAAACTGGTGTGTACGTTAATTAAACTTCGACATATATTAAAATCGAGTTCTACATAATAAACCACTTAAAAACAATGGAGTAGAGTTTTTTTTTTACAATAATTAAATTTAATATAATAATCAACACGATTTGTTTTCTCTCGACTCAACATGATTTGTTTTTTGACCTCCACCTGAACATGACTAAATTCAGACTCGACCAGGAGAGGTGGACAGAAGTGGACAGCTTAGGAGTCAAACTCCAATTTTTGAAAAACCTTTAAATTAAATGGTCCGTTTCATAAGACAGATTTGCAAAAAAAACGGTCCAAGAAATTGTATTGTTCTGTAATTATGCCATAAATACATTAATATATATATATATATATATATATTATATTATAGAATGAAACATTAAGTGTTATTTTATACTATTCATTTATTAGTTGACAGAAAAATATATACATTTATTACACCCTGATAAAAAAATCATTTATTACACTAAAGCCTAGAATGGCGACAGTGGGACAGGACGTAATTGCATTGGTTTTAGAATAAATTGTTTGATGCCACCATTCACCTACTTGGTGTACCGACTCAACATCGGCTCGGTAGAAACACTTCCTTGAAGAAACACATATATATTTCGCAGGCAATCCGGTTGAAGTTGAACAGATTATCAAGGCCTCTCATTTTATGTCTACTGTTGTTGATGTTCCTTCATATGTCAAATACGTTGTGCTTGAGTTTCAGGTTCACCTTCATTCTCCGAAAATGGAGTCAAATTATGTTAGTGTTTGGGTTCGCGGTCACACACAATGGCGAATATAAAACCATTTTTGAGTGGGTGCACTTAAACCTAATTACTAGAAATATGTGACAAAATTAACTAATTTAGACATCAAAACCAACAATTCTTTATATATAATTTTGTTTTGGCTAAAGTTATTGGGTGCAAGTGCACCCACTCCTTTAACTGTGCATTCGTACATATGTATTTTTTGAAATTCTAATCAATGAAGCTTATGGTCTGTCTGATATAGTGATGTTAAAATGGGTTTTATTTTCGCGGGTCTAAACAGGTCTTTAGAAAAAAAATGCCCGTTTAGACCCATTTATGGGATGCAAATCTGGTGGGTTCTAAATGGGTACCCATTTAAAACCCTATTATTAAATAGGTTTGAACTATTTTTAAACGGATACCCATTTAGACCCGTTTACATTAGAATTTTTTTTTTACAAGAAGAAAAATTTAAAATTAAAATTTTATAAAAATTAGAAAATTCAAACTAAAATTTAAAAACTAAAACTTAAAATTTTTTTAAAATTAAAAAC
>OVAV01001787.1:0-12487 GCA_900406375.1 Iberis amara
CATCTAAGACGACACAAGGCTGTATGTTAGGACTCTTTTACTACCATTAGCATTATATATGAAAATGCAGTCATTTGCATACCTTAGGTTTTAACCAATTTAACAGTCCATGTTTCCGGTTCTTCTTTTCTTTTCTGTACGGAATATCTCTAATCACATGATTACCCTCGACAGAAACATACAGGTCAAGCTGCTCATCGTCTATCATGTCCCGCCTCTTGTATGGTAGGTAAGCAAGCTGAGCATGCATCATCAACCAAGATTAACCAAAAAAATAGCTAATAAATATGTGTACTACAAAGATCTAAAGTCTAGCAGATCAAAGTGAAACATTCTCAGATGGGAACACGGAAACAATTTGTATTATTCAGGAAGATAAAGTGATTCTACCTCTTCTTCTCCAAATGAATGTCTCCTCTGGGTATTAAACCGATGAGGTAATTGAGATGCTTGTGGTGTTTTAGTTGACACCAAAATTAATTTTGTCAACCGTTGAATTCGACTCAAGAGAGCTGCTTTAGCTTCTTCCTCTTCTTCGAGTTTGGATTGCATCTTGACTTCACCATCTTCTAGCTTTTATTATCATGTTACACAGCCAAATGATTAATTTCTGCTTCATAAGAACAATATCATTTGTACCAATATCCTACAGCTGAGGAGCTGGTACAATTACCTGTTTAAGCTGTTCCAATTCTTCCTTCAGTTGGCAAATCTCGCATCGGTACTTCTTGATTAATGATTTTTCATCAATTATCTACAGTTTTACAGTGTTAGAACCGTTCAGAATAAAAGATAAGAACTGTTAAAAGATTCGAGGAAAACCTTGTTTTGTTCAGCTTGAATCTCAATATGCTTTGCACNACCAATAAAGACGTTCAGAATAAAAGATAAGAGCTGCTAAAAGATATGAGAGGGAAACCTTGTTTTGTTCAGCTTGAATCTCAATATGCTTTGCACGATGGGCAAATTTTAATGTGTTATGGGTTTCTTCCGAACTACTTGATGCAGGAGTCACTGTACAAATAAGCTATCATATCCAGAGGGTACAAATAATCAGTATAATATATTACTATCAAGATATATGCTTAACATTATTAACAAATTTTTATCCTGTTGAATAGTTATCTCGTAAATTTTCTATTTTATTGTAGCAAGAAGATTGAGAATAGCAATAACTAGACTTACAGATACTCGGTCATGACCACTCAGTGAGGACTGAAGGATCCTTGTTAATTTAGAGTCTCTGTAGGGTACATGCGAAGCCCTCACATCTGTAAGCTTTGATATAACCTATAACATCACAAGAACCACAACAATTCAGCCAGTAGGAAAATACTTAAAGCAAGGTTTCTTGTGAGAAGAGGAATAAAAACGAAGGTAGACAACTGTATAATTGCAAGGTAATGACAAGCACAATAGTCAGAGTAAGAAGCAAGTGAACTCTGAGACCTATTGTGGACCAAGTGAAAACTGTGGTAAGGAAAAAACTCACAGTCCCTAAAGTCAGCAAACTTTTATTTATATATGATCCTTCCTTGCGTCTTAAACCACTGGTTTCAACTTTTGAACTCTCGGAACCTGCTAGATCAACAAGGTTCTGCAGATTTCGGCGAAATTGTGGGCAGTTAATATCAAATGTTCACCCTTTGAAAGTTTCAGACAATGCAAATGATCATAACCATACATAATATAAATAAAGAGGAGATGAGCTTACCAGCCGTGAGAGAAGTACAGCTTCACCTTTAATCTTGTTGCCTATGGGACTACTTTCTACCGTCTGCATCCAAATTAGTTTATCATCTTTCAGAAACGGCACAATTATATCAGTTAATATGAAGAAGAAAAAAAGGAAACCGTGAGGAGAATATAAACATACCAACGTAAAGATTGTATGGCTCCGGCTGCTCAGTAAATTAAAATTTGTGGACCCAACATGTCGTTGCTCTGTCAATATGAATTAAATGATAACAAACAAAGAAGAGAAATTACTAAATCATGACAAGGTTTAAGGATGAAAGAGATTTACTCGTATAATAAAAAGAGAGAATTACTATTTAGAATTTGCTGTTATATAAATTTAAAGCGAAAACACACTTTCAACATTCATAGGAGTTTTAAAATTGTAAAGTAAACTTATTTCTTCAACTAAATTAAAGCCTCAATCATAGGAGTTTTAAAATTGTAAAGTAAACTTATTTCTTCAACTAAAAGGAAAGGTGAAAAACCACATACCTTCTCCAGATGCTATAAGAGAAAGCGCATGAGCAGGGGATAAAACAACTTCCTCTTTAATCCCTTCAACAAAGGTTCCCTATAACCAATAACAAAGACAGGTTCAATTGAAAAACTCGGAGGAAAAACACTCGTAGCAATAGAAGCCATGAGAAGGTCAGTATAAAATTCTCAATTCAAATGACTATTAAGAAGATCCACTTAAAATCTGCTTAAACAAGCAATGTGACATAGAACATCACAATGAAACGAAGGGCCAACAAATTAACATGTAACATAAACGTCCCCATTGAGATAAAATGTAATTATTAGTATATTGTTTTGGCATTATATGATGAGCACTGTCATAACAAAAGATTGTACAAAGTCAGTGAGAACATCACTATGCATATTTTCAACAGAAAAGCAACAAATAGGACCTGAAGCTGAATCACATACCTGCTTGTCTTCTCTAATCCTCAAAACTTGTTCTGCTGGGTTCAACAAATCATTAACAACCTGAAATATGGTGAACAATAAGGATAGTAATCGCAAAGGAAAATTCATGGGAAAAATATTTCTATTACTCTCCACTACTGTTATATTAAATATAAATGATGGAGCAGAGACGAAAAGTAGGTAAATAACAGCACCTCATTATAAATTTCCAGGTAGGAAAGACGGAGAAGAAATTCTCGATTAGGAGTCTGTAGAAAATAAATATATAAGGTTGCTGGTACTTAAGCCAAGGAATATGACAACAAAAAATATCCTAAAAGGTACCTCTTGGATAATGTTGAAAGCATCTTTTACTGCTAACGGTATAATACCAGGAGATCTCTGGTCACCCTGACATTTGGACCAAAAATTCAACCAAATCTCTCAGATAATCCAAATCCTATATCATGCACACCCTAAAGTTGAATGTAAACATGATTTGAATAGTAAGGAACTAAGGATGCATAGAAATCAAACGGTAACAAAGAAAATCATGTTTTTATTGCAGTCTAGGGGAACAGTTCAAACAAATTGTTTTGTATAATATAGAGAACTCTTAAATTTAATGCACCCATATACGTTCTTTTTGTAACAAGCTGAAAAATAAGAAGTATCCAGATGAAGGGATCTTACATGCATTGTGTGAGTCTTTCCACTGCTTGTCACTCCATATGCAAAAATGGTCCCTGCACTTGGATTAACAATTAATGTCACTATATTAAAATCATATCTTAAGCAAATCCAATATAGTTAGCCTGAAGATTCTAACATTCATAAAATGAATTATCTAAACTCTCTCATGAGTATCTTTTCATGAGCATAGATGATCAGTATCATAGCATAATCTTACATAAAGGAGTTAATATCAGGAATTAAATTCTTATTACAAACTAAAGTGGCAATTAAACTGTTCACGCATACCATTTATCCCCTCCATAGCCCCATTAACAACATGGTGTGCAGCAATATCATAGACATTTCGTGTTGTGGTTGTAGGTCCAAAGACGTGATCTGCAGAAAGAGAATCGAACATTAACAGACAGAAAGACTACTTCAAGGAAACAACATGCAAGATCTAAACGTAAAAAAAAAGAAGAGTATCCACTTAAACCATGGTCTTCATTCTTTAAGCATGATAAGAAGTTAAAATGTATACCACATAAGGACAATACTAGTATCCTCATGTAATGCTCACATGCAATGTTTATGATGAATATGGAGAACTAACGAGACTAATCAAATTTATAAGACTTACCATAGGCATAAGCTATCGCTGGATTATGCTCATTTCGCACGATAGTTTCCCCATCTGCATACCATGAAACCTCCTCCCCTTGGCGAATTTCCCTAGGACTACATCAAGGATAAGATGTGTCAAATTCGCAGAACAAAGATTAACCTAGCATTTAGAAAAATATACAAGCATATCACGGGAACCTGAGTGGACGAAAGCGAACTGTCACTGTCACATTTTCTTTAGACCGTTGGCCCTGATCACTTTGTAGTAAGGTATCTGGTGAGAAGAAATGCTGCTTGCTTTGAGTAGAAGAAGACGCAGGGGAACTTTGATCATCAATAGATATCTCGTGATAAAGCTTTGAGGACGAGGTTGTTGAAGATGCAGTAGAATCAGCACCCTTCAAACTGTTAGACCCTATTTTTCTCGATGCCATCACAAGTCCAAGTCGAACCTCCAGATCACTGAATGCTGACACAAGTAAAAAAACAATCAATAAACAACAAAAAACTCCTCAAGGCTAACACCTCCCAAATCTGGAAGAATATCTAATACATTTTACAGTTTCACTTCTACATGAACTGAGCTCCAAACTACATATCAAACAGAAGAAAATCCTCAAGAAACCTCATGAAGCGACTAGTAAAGTTACTATTTCTAGACAAGTGAAGGATTCAACGATTTCAAAGATAAATCTACCTGAGAGATGAAGGAAACAACTAAACTTACTAATTCAACCATTTATAGAAAGCTTTCTTTCGTCAACCTTTAATGCTGACAACAGTGAAAAGTGTGAGCAGTTTCATTAAGGTTGTTGTTCTAAGCTTTGCAGATAATGAAACTACCTAAAAGTGAATTTCAACAATAAGCAGTAAAAGCTAAAAGTGAAGAAGATGATAAAGAAAAGCCTAAATTTACGCATTAAGGGGACCCGCTTTTCTCACAGTTCATGCCGAAATCAGAAAAGGTTACACAATTAAAAAATTGAAGCAAAAGAGATGAAAAGCAGCTCAAGGTTACAATCATAATCGCAGAGAGCTAGAAGAAGAAACACGAATGGCCAATTCAGAAACCTGAATCGTTACTTGGAAAAATCGTAGGTCGAGTCGAATTATCATCGGATTTCTCGGAAACCTAACGGCATTTTAGAAACTTCCATAAGAAAGACAAGAGAAGAATGAGTGAGTGAGTACCTCAAGTGAATCAAAGGAGCATCGCCGCTAAAATTAGAATCGAATACAAAACGAAACAAAAAGGAAGAGGAAGAGATCTTAGAGAGAAAATGAGTAACAGATAATCAGTCGATATCGATTGTTAAAGAGATGTTAAATCCAAAGTTCAATATGTGGATTTGGTTTATCGCAAACGGAAACACCATAGTAAAGGTATAGGTGAGAAAGACATTAAGGAAGGCGACTATACGTATATAAATGTGTAAGTATATGTTTATACGTATTTGCCTTCACGGATACAGTTACGAGAATAAAAGAACAAAAAGAAGCCTCTATAAAATCTTGAAGAATAATTTTAATATTTTGATATTTTATAACTTTGACTTTAAGTGATTTATGATAAATATGATATGGGATATGTTTTGTTTTTATTTTTATTTCATCCAATTGAGACTCACGAGGAGACTTAATGTTGAAAATTTTAATATTTTGAAGTGTTCTAGTCATAACTTGGACCTACAAAATTGAAAACTTAACAACAATTTGCTGATAGGAGTGTTTAGGAAATACATAGGTCCAAATCAAACTGATTTTAAAAAGAATTTTAATACTCAAAACTGAGTCTAATTTTAGTAGCTTCACATTTTCTGTCGTTAGAGATAGAGATGTCAAAACCAAATCTTTTTAATTTCCTAATAAATACTCTATTTTATTTTGGTACACAAAGAAGAGTAACCAAAGACTCGACTGTTTTATCAATGGGTGAGTTCAAATAATATATTTGAAATTATTTTAAAATCACTAAAACATACTCCCTCCATTTTGAATTACTTCTATATAAAATATTTAAAATATTTCCAAACAATTTCCAAAACGACAACTAATCTAAAACGGAAAGAGGGAGTACTATTTAAAATATTTCCAATAAAATAAATAATTTGATCGAATGTTTCAAATCACTAATTCAATAAAATTAAATTTCACAAAATCTTTTAAAATTTTTATTTAAATAATACTAAATTTATCATTTTAATACAAACTATCCCAAACTCCATATTTGATACTCCTATTGTTTTCAAATAAAAACAGAAATTTAAATATTATTCTTTTTTCCCACTCGAACAAACCAAAACATTATTTAGGTTTCTTGAACATGAATATGGCAAAAGGTTCTCTCTCAGACAGCAACAGAGGAACTGGTCTCGTTGAGAAGGCCATAGAAAGTGTGGTATTCTGAAGTATCTTTAAAGCCAGGTATCAATTCCGTTAAGACCCTCAATATTGCAGCCAAATGCTGCAGATCATTCGCTGCAAATGCTGCTTCTAGATATAGCGACGATCGCACACTCGTCACCTGCAATTTATATACACATATCAAAATCAACTAAACCGAAACCAAATTTATTTTAACTAAACTGAAACCAAACCAAACCAAATCGATCTGATAAGAAATTTTGTACCTTATGCTTTTGAGCATATCGGAGAGCTTCAAGATAGTATCCATCTTGCACAAGGAATGAGATATAATCATGGTGCAAGGTGAGCTGTCTCAACATATCAAGCCCAAGCTTCCTTACCCGGAGATTTTGTCGACCACTCTCGAGAAGTTGGAGCGCGACTTTCTTTGATGGTTCGATTATCTGCAGAGAAATATGATGTAGCCCAAAATACTAAGAACAAGAAACCTGAAAAGGAGGTTTTATTTTCATTGAAGAAGAAGATTAGATACAAACCTTGTTTGCGATGAATAATGACAGCTCTGCAAATCGCTTACTGTAAACTAAAAGTCTTATGGTCATCACAATAATGTTCGTATCCACCGTAAGTTTTTCTGCACTTATACTGCATCAAAGGAACCAACGTAAGAAATAAAGCATTAGTAAACTGAATTTTTGCCTAAGGCAAACCAAGTTTCTGACAGAAGAAAGAGTTAATCTACCTGCGAAGGAACTCGGTGATGATAGCAATTAAGTAATCAGATTCCTCAACCATCATATCCTCCAGAGAAGCAAACACAAAGTTGTAGAGCTCATCGGGTGATATTGCTGGCGATGAAAGTTGCGATTCTTGCTGCTCATCAGCACAAAACATGTTCTCCTTTGTACCAGATGGTAAATTCAGTTCAACTTCTTCATCAATATTGCTTCCGGATGACTTTTGGCTTTCGTTATCTTTCGAAACAGAAGGTTGATGAGTGGATAAGATGTGTTAAGAGATTGCTACTTCTTTAGAGTATTCATGCCTAAATCAACTTTTTTTTTTTGGGGTTCAAAGATTTTACCAGGAGATGCACCAACGGTTGGAGAAGATACAGTAGCCTTTCCGTTCTTTAATTCCTTGTATGTACCGGCTTTAACCGAGCAGGAATATGCTGTGACCAGTACATCTATTGCCTGAGTAACCTGGGTTGCTGGTCGGCGTTCCAAAATAATAGCCTTTGCTATCCCCAAGCACAGTTGTTTAGCCTGAAATAACATACCCAACAATTTAGTCTAACACCATCAAAAGCTCCAACAAGGTTTACTACCACAATTATTGTATGACCAGACTTTCCTGGATACACTATGAACCCAAGTAATTGGAAAAAAAAGCCACGAATCACAGCAAACCATTAAATATAGAAACAAGCACTAATTCCTTTTCAATTATCTATGTTTTATTCCACAAACGTTTGTTGTTGAAGAAAGGTATTTCATCATATGCTTATTCCCTCTGTAAAACACAGAGTAACAGAAAGTTTGAGACCTTATTTGCTTCCAACTTCCTTCGCTGCAGGAACTCTAGAAGAGACGTCCTGTCTGAGCTGCTAGCGGAAATTGCCTGCAACACATAATGTTAAATACTGACATTTGCGAAATATCTAGGAATTAACTGTCACATAGATAAACCAACTAAAGCCAACTTGCCTCAAGATCCAAATGTATCTTCCACAGAACCTTGTTGGTCTGATCCAGAATAAGGTCTGGAACCAGAAAGCTCCAGCCATCTTCATACATGATTACGTTTTCGTTGCTTGTGGATGATCCTGAGCTCTCATTTTTTTTCTTAGCAGCTTGAGAGGATGTGGCAGAGCCTTGATAACCCCTCCAGAGCAAAGGAAGAGGAGCAGATACAGGAGCTCGAGAATCCATAAATAAGTCATAGATGATAACAACCTTTGCATCAATTTGGTGCACAAGCAATAAATTGTCAACCGCACTCACTGACAACTTGCTTGAGTATGTTGGTAAAGAGCCCTGTAAAAAATGGCCAATGGTATCAACGAAGAAAGAGCACAACTAGAAACAGTGATCTTATGTCCAAAACACAAGGTAAGGTTGCTTTGCAATGCCAAATTTAGCAACATAACTAAAGTAAAAGTGTTATTTGCATCACCTACCTACCTATTAGATTACACTTCTCTTGCAGTTGCAAATTTCAGATTTCAAAAGCTCAAAACTCATAGAATCACAGAAAGTTTCAACTCAAAGAGACACAAGGGCATGCAGATGCTAGTCAGAAAGTCGGCAACACGTTCACCAGAGATCATGCATGCATCAAGATTGAAGTAACCAGACACCAATAACTGAAGAAAAGCAAACTTACTTGTTGAACGACTGCATCTCGGTAGAACCTGTATAAATGCAGTAGCATCGCCTCCCTGTCCATTTGTAAGCAATATATTCGCCCATAGCTGAAAGAAAATGATAAAGATTTACTCTCCAGGTACATAAACAATAAATGACTAAAGTAAAAATTAGGAGGAAAAGAGAAACACATAGAAGACTCGTACACAGTGACTAAGTGAACATCATTGGAAGAGAGAATAGGTTTATTGTTTGATTCAGATTTAGCCATAGTCATCTCAAACTTCGGTAAGCGAACAACTCCTGCGGTGGAAAGCTGGAAAAGTGGATCAAATAAATATCAGGCCCTTACCTAAAGCTCCAACCACAATTGTTTGGCAAAGCAATCAATAAATGAATAAATGTTAACTCAATCAGAAAAAGCTGAATGAAAATCTAGCATAATATTCTTAAGGACCAATAATATCAAATTAACTGGATGGATCCTATAGGTGAACGGAGTTGGAAAGCTCTTCCATATAGCAAAGATTCATATTCTTTCCATTTGTCTCAAGGTTTACCTGAAATCCATTAAATGTCTTGCATTGCAATCCTGATGCAAGAAGAACCAGTCGAGTTTCATGTGTATAGATGTACCAATTCACATTTGCTTTCTTGGTTTCGACCAGACGTAGTACCATAGAATCACAAGCAAACAAGTCCATACCACTGTGACAAGAAAAAAGTGTATGCATTGGTAAGAAAAGACGAAAGACAAATAATAAGCAAAATGTTAAACATATATATCTTAAAATAGAAGACCTGAAGACAGAAACAACTATGTTTTAGGTTTCTCTAATGAGAAAAGATTGTGAATTACCAGGTTCTGAAAGTGTTAATTGCCATAGAATCCGAAGTAAAAAAATAGAACTATTCTAAAATACAGGTTTACAAGCCAATAGACTCATGTTAGAAAAAGCTACTTAGAATTCTCAACTACAACCATTTAGTCTTTAAAAATCACCTGCTATGTTGCAAACAATCTCAGATATGAAAACAGTTCTCTGTAGTCAAAGTATGCAGGAAATAAAGCGAGCTTACCTGGTCTTTACAACGGCAAGATCACACAATGGAGAGTCGCTCCAAAAGAATCCGAGAATGCTCTCTGATCCTGCCTTGCATCTATGGCTAAGTGTCTGCTTGGTCTCTCGATGAAAAAACTGTATCTCACAGTCAGATCTTTGGACAGCTATCAACTTTTTATCAAGAGAGAATCTGATAGCTAGGATAGGCCCTTCACTTATAGAATCAACTGAAGGAGGTACATCTGGATTGAAGGGGGACGTTTGCCATGAAAATACCTAAACGAAAAAAAAGAGGAGATCAGCCAGGGATATGGCTTGTCAAGCTTAACTAAGATATCAACTATGGTCAAGAGAAAATCAAATAAAAAATTACAGAGGAAAAGGAGAAAAACACCTGACTAGAAGTGGTACAGATTAACAATCTGTTGGCATCATCATAGAAAAAAGCCCTGGATTCAGGAATATCACAACGTAGGGGTGGATAATTTATATACACATGTGACGAAGCACCAGAGCCAACACTTGGCTGTGAACTTGAAAGCCTGCCAGACATACTCAAACTTTTCAGTTTTCCATATTTCTTAAAGAAATCAGACTGTAGTCCAAAATCAATTGTTAGACGACAGAAGTCCCATTTTAAGATGGGGCTGAGTTGCTAAAATTTATATTAAAAACGTATCAAAGGCTATCATATTACAAGAGATTTTAAGAAAAATGTATATGAAAAAGGCGTACATGTTAAAAATACAAGCAGCGCAGATGAATGCCTCTAATGAGTAACGGGAAGGAGAATATACTCGTGATTCAAGCCTTTCCCCGGATCTACAAAGAAAAAAATGATAGTATAACATTCGTCTAAAATGATGAAGATAATATGATTAAGACATGTCGTTTGCGATAAAGTTCATTATACCGTATGTTGCATACAATTCTTCAGTACAAGAAATTCTTTCAAGCACATATCTTTTTCAACCTCATGGACTTTAGATGCAACACAGCTCCCGTAGTCTTTGGCCTGTGACAAGTGCAATTTTCGTCAAACAACAAGAACTAAATCTTCAAGACACAATGCACAAGCCAAAAAACGACTGCTTCACAATTGTAATAACATCATTTTACTCTCTCTCCTAACTCATTCTCTAAAATCGATGTCAACAACTAGCAAAGCTATCACAAACTGATTATTAAACCAACGAAATTGGAAATCAGATAAGGAAGAACTCAAGGATCGAAAGGTTTTGTGTTAACATTACTCAGAATCTGAATTCTGAAAGGAAAAAATAAATGCAAAATAACAAGTAAGTGGACCTGTGTGGAACAAACCTGTTTCGAACAAGTAGCTAAAATTCGTCCAAGTGTAGAGGCCGTAGTAGAATTCTTTTCTTTCATGCCTGAATTAGCATTGCTCAAGCTGAAAGAAACATTGGAGGTGACATAATCAGCAACGTGAAAGAGAAACAAAATACATTTCAGGATTGTTGTAAACCCCACATTAATTTTCTACCAACACAACGAATCGGAAAGCAATTTAATCCAATAAGTGAACTCTTATACAAGCTAGAAGGAAATTACAGGCGAAAAAACAAGGAAGTCGAAGATTACACATTAAAGGAAACAAGTAGGAAATCGGGATATGACGATCAGAGAAGCGCTACCTACGAAAATCAAGAGGGAGATGAATCTAAGAACAGTGATGGACTTGCTCCAGATAGTTCGATTCGAACGGAAATGCAGTATTGGGGTTTGATAGAAACAGTCGTCGGTTTGATAGAACGGAAATCGATGGTTGTGTGTTCTTCAACGATCATAACCAATGGAAGAGATAGGCACGTGTGGATCTGTCATTATAGTTGGGCTTTCAGGCCCATTACGTTAATAGCAATGTATATCCCGGTCTCGCGTGAAAACCGGATTACATCCGATGGGTTTTTTTTAGTTTGTCTATGATTTATACGAATGAAGAATGATGATTATTATTCTTAGGGCTGGGAATTCGGTTCAATCGATTTTTTCGGTTTTCGGTTTTTTCGGTTTTTGGATTTGTGTGCCAAACTAAATCGAATAAAATTTCGGTTCGGAAATCGGTTTATTTGGTTCGGTTTTTGTTTTTGAAGTTCGGTTTATTCGGTTAATTTTCGGTTAAGTTTTGGTTATTTTTGTTTTTTCTGTTTTTTTTGGTTTTTTCGGTTTATTCGGTTCGGTTTTTTCAGTTATTTTCGGTTTTTTTCGGTTATTTTCGGTTTTTTCAAGAAAAAAAAATAAACCAATCGGTTATCGGTTCGGTTACCGAAATTGAAATTTTTTTTGTGCCGATCGGTTATCGAAACGTAATTCTGTTCGGTTCGAAAAATCTCGGTTCGGAAAATTTGGTTCGGTTTATATTCCCAGCCCTAGTTATTCTTATCAACACACAAACGAAAATAGTGCATGGCTACAGCCTCTTGGTTACCAAAAATAAAGTATAATGGTCATAAAATACGAGAAAGCATACATAAAAGCATAAGCACAAGTGAATATGATAAGTTTACTCCTCCAAAGAGACCGGAACACCAATCTGGCTCCCAACTCTACGGACACAACTGTTCCATAACTGTTTACTTCTTGGAATAGCCTTAGATGCCAAATGTTTGTACTCGTACGTCGAAAAAACAATTTTAACCATTTCAAGATGACAATCTTTACCGAGATTCAATAGATAACTACAACAATCATTCGTCATCTTTTTTTTTTTTTTTTTTT
>OVAV01001788.1:0-12482 GCA_900406375.1 Iberis amara
TAACATTATATAACTATTAGTTTTTTATTCAATAAAATTTTTTTAAAAAAGTAGAGAATATAAACAAATATATATATAATATAAATGGATATCTAAATTTCCTTATTCGTAATAAATACCATTAAATACATCAATTAAAAAAAGGAAACAAAAATTACAATAAATGCATCAAAATAAACTTAAAAATAAATAAAAAATCTCTAAAAAACGTGGTGCTGACACGNATATATTGAAGATGATACTCAATAAATAACTAAAGAGGGAGATGAAACAATAATGAATGTTGACTTATATACATGTCACACTTTTTTTGCTGAGGTGTTACGAAAGGAACAAAGATGCGATTTTAAAAACATGTTGGAAATAGAAACTTGTTTTCAACTAATAAAACACATTTCTAATGTATTGTATAGAAAGACTAGTTAGGCAATGTGATGAAAATATGTTTTCGATTTTGGATTTTCTAGATTTTAAATTTGTTTTTTAAAGATAGATTTTTTCAATTTTCTATGTAATATGTATTGAAAATTTGTAGATTTCAATAAACATTGATTGAAAATATTGGATTTGTTGAATTACTATTGGTTTAAAGTTATGGAAAATTTTCATGTAAAAAATCAATGTATTTATTATCTATAGTTAATTTGTTTTATTAATATGTGTGAAAAGTTTAAAAAATATGTTATTTAAAACCATATAAGTAGATGATTAAGAATTACACCTAAATATTTGATTAGAGCATGACAGATCTATAGATGGATGCATCACCAATTGTCTCTTGAATTATAATGGCAAAGCTTATGCCAGTGGTAAGGCCATAGCTTTTTCCCAAAGTGGCAGATGACAAATCTAATAGAGCCTTATGATTAATATGTGGGATTAACCACTTTTTATGTGAGAATAGTAGATACTACGACACTTTGAGATTTTCCGTGCTAAAAATGGTAATAAACTAGTACCGGGATTTAAAATAGGGTTAAATTGTAGCAAAACTTCCTATGTTTCAAAAAAATTGTAGTTTTAGAGAAAAAAATGTTTCGATATAATTGCTGTTCACATCTATCTATGCAAAAAAATAATTACATTTGTTGTTTATGAATGTTCATATTCTAGAAAATATTTTACCATTGATTTAATTGGTTTTAATTAATATCTTTATCTAAACAAGAAAAATTGTATGAAAATTTGTGTGTATTTTCTTTAAACAAATATTTTTGAAAAAGAGGGAGTATAAATGAGTGACCCTAGAGATAACTGAGAAGCATGAATATGAATACATGATGGACTACGCCAATTCCCAAACTTCTCTATTAACTCTACAAAAAGAAGTAAATGATTTATTGTTTCAAATGATTCACCACATCGCTGTCTTGAAATTTTTTGATAAGATTAGAGACAACTGGGAAAGCATCATGAATAACTTTCCACCAAAAGATCTTAAGTTTATATGGTATTCACCATCTCCAAAGGGATTGAAATAAGGATTGCATAGTGGAAATGGGAGAAAGTACTAACTAACCTGAACTCGATACTTGTAGTTTCTGATGGCGCAAGAGATTATAACCAGATTTAATACTATAATGGCCATAAGAGTTGTAAGGCCAAACGGTTATATCATGAGATCCTATATAAGATGGAAGGAGAAGAAAAATGAGAAGAACATCAGAAGGGTTAATCAAAGCATTATATTTTGCAATGCTTCATTCTTTTGTGTGAGGTTCAAGAAGATCAGAAACAAGTAAGGAGGTATCAATAATAGGTGAAAGACTAAGAGGTGGCTCCGCAGATTCAGTAGACAGTCATGAATCTAACTATTATCTTATCTTCTTATCAAGGGCGAATTTAGAACCAAATTCTAATGGGGATACTAAAACTTAACTAATGAGAATATGTGAAAAATAACCAATTAAGCTATAAAAGCACATATTCCCAAGTCTTCTATCCATTTAAAGCCACTAGAAGAAAAAAAGCAAGATCCTTACAAATACTACATCATGCATAGCTAGCAATACGTGAAGGTACAACTGCAAATACAAAACTATAAAAGTAATATTTAGCTTTATATACTCTAACTAATAGGGAATTAGGATATTGAAGCAAACGCCAATCTTGCTTAGACACCATGCTAAGTTAAATTCAAAAAGATCTCGAATATGTAAATCACCCAAGTTTTTATGATTTGTACATCTTAGAATGATCATTTTTACACATTAGTGTTTTAAAAGGTTTTGCTTCTTTGTAATTGTTTTATTATGGATAAAGATAAAATCCCATATTTTAGGATTATATCTTCTATGATTCTATATTATCTTCTTGTTTTATATTTATCTTTAGATTTCTTTACTTGGATAAATACCCCCTTGGTGTTGACATTAATAAATAAGTTGGTTAAGATTAATAATCTACATGGTAGCAGAGCTATTATGTATGAAAATCCTAAAAACAACCTTCACGTTTTTTCTTTCTTCTTTTTCGAAAATTCGTGTATCAAGTTGATACATCTTCTTCAACATCATGTCTGATGATGAACAATCCGATAGATCTACTACCTCACGTCCGCATACTCGTTCTAGTTATGTTTCGACAAAGAATCTCGTGGTTTCTCCATACACTCTTGCAGCTTCAAATAATACGGGTTCGTTAATTATCTCTATCTTGTTGAATGGAGATAATTATAACGAGTGGTCTTCAGAGATGTTGAATGCTCTAAGGGCAAAAACGAAGTTAGGTTTCGTTGATGGGTCTTAACGAAACCATCTGCTCAAGATATAAATCTTGATAATTGGTTAACCGTAAATTCGATGATTATGAGTTGGTTATGCACATCAATCGAACCTAAAGTTAAATCTACCATCACATATGTTACGGAGGCGCATCAACTGTGGTTAGAGCTAAAGCGCCAGTTCTTGGTCGGGAACAAAGTCTGAACACATCAACTCAAGACACAACTAGCTAATTGTCGTCAAGAGGGTCAGTCAGTGGTGGATTATTTTGGTAAGTTGTCCTCTATGTGGGAAGAGTTGCAAGTTTCGCAACCCGTTGTTACGTGTACATGCGGTGTATGTACTTGTGGAGCATCTGCTACGTTTTCAAAGGAACGAGAGCAAGAAAAGTTTCATCAGTTTATTATGGAACTTGATGATGTGCGGTTTGGGACTCTATGTTCTCAAATCATCTACCCTGATCCTTTACTCTATGACCAATTTTCCGAATTGTTTATGTGCATATGCGACGAACTCGACTAAAACACGACGACCTTCTGATTACTCTAATAATAAGTACGTCTATAATGCTCTAGAGTAATCATCAACGATAGTCAAAAAATATAAATCATAATTTAGGATATGAAACTGTTTTGGAGAGAATCAATCAAATACCATAATTGTACATGGAACAAAAGTAGTCTCATACTCTTTTTTTTTTGGTAAAGCAAAGGGAGCCTAAGTCTTTATTAAACGAACTAACAAATAAAAATTAAGAAATCATGTTTCTAGGAAAAACAACTTCAACTAAATCATTTGAGAAGAAAACATCCACTATCGAAGGTGGACTCAAAAACCTATGAAAACCTAAAGCTAACGTAAAAGCATAATCAGCCAGAGAATCCGCCACCGGATTTGCCTCTCTATACACATGAACAAACTTGACTATCCAATCTCTTGAAATGAAATCATGGCACATTCGCACCAGAAAAGATAAGGAATGAGTAAAACTAACACCCTTATCCAAAAAAATCAACCACCAACTTAGAATCAATCTTCACCATAACTCGTCGTTCACCTAATTCCTATGCAAGCCATAAACCATAATATACCTCTCATAATTCTGCCATAGGTGACAAACACCTACCTATATGGAAAGCAAAACTACCACACCAATTCCCATCGTTATCTTTGAGAACACTGCCTGCCGACGAATATCCCAGACTCCCTCTCAATGCATAGAACAGATACCGCATTCGTGAATAAACAGTAATAAATTGAGTATAATGCTAAGATAGTCGCATAGACATAAACAACCGCATAGACATAATCCAGTAATAAATAATCTTGTCTTTTTAACTGAAACAACGACATAGACATAAATACTAAGACCAAAAATAATACAATATAAAAAAAAATCTTTTTAATAGATTCAAAATCTTTCAATCTCTATCAAATTCTTTCCATATACATATAAGCCATTTTTAATAGTTATAAATTGAGTAAAATTTAAACAGTAATTAAAATATGTTGATTAGTGACAAGTGTAGTAAGAAGGGTGTGATGTCCATTGACACAAATGAATTATCATATTTAGCTATTAAATAATATGATATTATAAAATTTATTTAGCTAGATTGTTAAAGATTATAAAACTGATCCCAATTCACTTGTAAAATTTTTATTTTGATCTTATTTAACTTAATTTCTAGATCTACCTGATTAGTGGATAAATAAGCAAACCAAATACTCTAGATCCCAAATCAGATAGTCAAATTTAAAGAGTTTTATTTTTATCAAACCCCTTAAAATCTAAAGAAAAATTAAAATCGCCGACGTCTCCACCGTTACTTCACCGGTCCATTCTTCTCTTCCGACGTTTCCCATTTATTTTTTTTGAGATTGCTGAAGCTTTTTTTGTTTGTAAATGGCTTTTTTTTTTAATAAAATCATGGTAAGTAATATAACAGAAAGGCGATAACTTTCTCAGATTTCTCGGCAAAATTCGTCAAATGTGCAAAGACCCATTTTCCTCCACAGTCGTCGCTGTTGATACGAGTCAGGTTTGAATTTGATTCTTGTTGGTATCCCAAAAATATTATAATAAATATAATATAAAAAAAGTGATTGATTTCTTCAGTTTTACACATTCTCATATTGAAAAATTGATAGCTTTTGACCAATTATTGAAATTCATTCATGTAGGTCACGACGATGAGCTACTGCTGATGTGTGTGAGAGACCTTTGTTTTTATTAGAGAGAGAGAAAAGAGAAAGAGAGAGAGAGAAAACAATGAGCTCTTCATTGAGTGTGATGACATTCAATCTTCACGATGATCAACCTGAAGAAAGCCCTAATTCATGGCACAAAAGGAAAGACTTTTGTCTCACTCTCATCACTAGTTACTCCCCTATCATCCTCTGCACTCAACAAGGTTCCTTTCTTTCTCTCTGGATTACTCAATGATTGTTAGATCTTGTGCTTTAACCATATGGAGTCTTGAACAGAGATGTGATTTAGATCTTTGTGTTTTATGTTTCCTTTGTTTAGGTGTGAAGTCACAATTGGATTATCTTCAACAAGGCTTGCCAGGTACTTATCATCTCTTTGATTTCTGCTTAAATGGATTCTTGAGTTATTTAGCTTATTGATGAGATAGTTGTTACTGAATTTGATTTGTATAAACTAGTTTGAATCTCCATATCAATATTGTTTTTAGTTTAACAATGTGAATCTATTGAGATCTAGATCTCTATTCTATTTTTAGTATATCATGGTGTTAGTTAAATCTGTGACCTTTTATGCATATTTGGTATCATATCTCTTAGAATATAGTACTCTTTTGCATGCAGCTTATGATCAATTTGGTATATCAAGAAAAGGTCCACAAGATGCTACTGATGAATCCTGCACCATCTTCTTTAACAAGGAGAAAGTATTAGACCGGTTAATAAACCTACAATCAATGGTACCTTGATATATTTTTCCTTGCTTGATGCTATACTTTCTTCTAATTTGAAGGTAGAGCTCCTTGAAGGTGGAACCTTTTGGTTGTCCGAGTCTCCCTCGGTCCCTGGAAGCATGGCATGGGGTTCTGCAGTTCCTTGTATAGCCACATGGGCCATATCCTGATTACTCAGTTTAGTTAGATTGTTATATCGGTTTGATGCTTTTGTCGAATATGTCGATGGAATTGTGTTTTCTTTGACAAGCTGCCTACACATTCCAACTGAGAGGAGTGGAACCACCAGGTTTTTCGTTTCAGATAGTCAATACAAACTTGGATGAAATCAGTCCTCGTGCTCGTAGGCGAAGTGCTTTGCTAACATGGCAACACATAGCATCATTACCTCCCACCTTGCCTGTTGTGTACTGTGGAGGATTCAACACACAAAAGGAATCAACAACAGGGCGATTTCTGTTGGGCAGATCTAGGTACATTAGTATCTTCACAAGCTTTTTGAAGGCTCCTATGTAATGCACTTATGGCTAAACTTGCAGAGAGCATGGTGTGATAGGGGACATGAGAGACGCATGGCCAAGTGCCCGAGTACGAAAAAACGCAGCTCTAATCAGAACATATCATGATTTCAAAGGTACATTCCATAAAATGAAACATTTCACCGTCTCATGAGCCAATTCAATCGCTTCTCTATCATAACATCTTGGGGCCTTATTTCAGGTGACAAGCAGGGAACAGTTGAGTTTCTGAAGCTAATATTTCGAGCGTTATGTCTCTGTTGGGATCGACAAACGCAAGATCTACACACAGATTGGATACTTTACAGAGGTAGATCTGTAGTTCCAGTAATGTGCGAGGTGGTAAATGATAAACTCGACGAATTGTATCCTTCGTCTCACTACCCTGTCTTTGCTGAGTTTATGCTTCCTCGTTCTGTAAGAATGCTTGAACCTACTCCTACTGTTCCTGCTCCTACTCCTGCTCAAGAGGAAAGCTAGAACACCTGTCATGTCTCTTGCTTAAACTTTTGGAAGAATCTTGATTCTTGTTATTTCTCTGGACCTTATTGGTTTGAGGTACAACTTATTCAAAAGAACAAGATTCGTTTTTGATGAACAATAAGAAGCTTGTAATTAACATTTTTCCCCAATGAGTCGAACAAAGTCAATATGCAGCAAAAAGTTATATTTAGTGACCAATTTTAACAACTAAGATAGTAAACTTTGGAGTTTGGAGCACCATGAGTGGTTTCTAGTCACGAACTTTCATCTCTAAGAAGAATTGTTCTGTACCCACTCAACTAGTGTCGCAACTCCGAATCCAGTCGCTGCTTTCTTCTTCTCGTTCCACACTGGTCCAGCCATATCTATATGCATCCACTCAACCTTCTCGTTTACAAACTGCAACCATTTAACCAAACCCGGTTATTTGTTAGAGAACTTCAGTGTAAGTATTAGTGTGTGTTCTTGTTTGTTTTTTATTCTATCAAATTCTTACCTGTTTCAAGAAGAGAGCTGCGGTGATCGATCCACCTGCACGGCCTCCGGTGTTAACCATATCTGCAACACCTGATTTCATCATCTCCCAGTAGCTCTCTTCCATTGGCATCCTCCATAGCTTCTCTCCGCTCCTCTCTGAGGCAGCAATCACTTCCTTTGCAAGCACATCACTAGGCGTGTATACGCCTGTTATAAACAAACGAAAGAACCATTTCAATATTTTATCATCTCATGAGTGAATGCTATTTTGTCCAATTTAACACAAGCCTCTGTACCTGCCATTGATGTTCCAAGAGCAACAACACAAGCCCCAGTCAACGTTGCAAGGTCAACAATCTGCAAAAGTAATTCACAAGTTGTGAGGAATACACTATCAGGGAGAGTGTTTGGATAAGCCTCCTCTAGCTTCTATGCATCAATAGATGGAAAAATCTTTCAAACAATACCTTATCGACTCCCTGGTTACAAGCATAAACTAGCGCATCTGCAAGTGTTAGTCGACCTTCAGCATCTGTGTTGTTGACCTGCACAATACCACCAACAAATTAGTTTGGTGGAAGATAAACACAATAGAAAAGTCGAAGCTTTTGAAGCTGAACTCAAAGGAAAAAATGTTAAATACCTCAATTGTCTTTCCGTTTGATGCTGCGATGACATCTCCAGGTCTCATTCCAGTACCACTTATCATATTCTCACAGGCTGCAACAATGAAGTGCACCTGGTTGTGCAAAGATACATTTGTTTAGCTAACTTCACTTAACTCAGAAACTCGAGCTTCGTGCATAAGCTTACCTCAACACCGGGAGGCTTAATTTGACCAATTGCTTTTGCAGCGCCAAGAACAGCAGCTGAACCTCCCATATCAAATTTCATGAGCTCAATTGAGCACCCAGGCCCAGTCTTAATGTTGTAGCCACCACTGTTCATAAAAATTAAAAACCATAGGGTCAGTAGCCAGTAAGTACGTAAAAGAAAATGATTGATGCGGAAAACTGAAGACAATTGCTCTGGTGATTACCTGTCAAATGTCAATCCTTTTCCAACAAGAGCAAGCTTGGTTTTGACAGAGCCACTTGAAGGTTTGTAGACAAGATGGATAAAATGAGGTGGATTAGCTGAAGCAGCAGCAACAGCAAGATATGAACCCATCTTCAACTCTTTGCATTGTTCCTCGTTCAAGATATTTGCAGTCATGACATCACTGTACATGGAAGCAAGATTTGAGGCCTCCTCAGCTAGTACAGCTGTAAGATACGTCACAGTGGATTAAAGACTAATGTTTGTAATAAATTTCAATACAAATCATAAAAAGCATGAAAGATCTAAGGCTATGATGCTCAAGAAACAATTCATACCAGGGGTGAGAACGTTGGCAGGAGAATTAACGAGTTGTCTCCCAAAAATTACACCATAAGAAACATCTTCAGCATACTTAAGCTTCTTCTCTAGTTCAGGTCCAGTTCCAAAGCCAATGATATCTACAGAGTTAAGAGATGGTTTCTTTGACTCAGACTTATACCTGCTGTCTTCAAACAAACCAAGCACTGTGCCTGTGACAAGTAAAATAAGATTCCAAGCAGATGAGTTCCAAATCGGTCATGAAACAAGAATACTCCTGTTTTAATGGAAGAAATCACAAAATAGAACACCTGAGGCTATAGCTGAAGCAGAAGTGAGTTTGGATTCATTAGAAACACTCTCTGGGGAGGCAAGAGCAACTGCAACGCTGCTAGCTTGAGAAGCTTTTGCAGCTGCAGCAACAGACTCCCCGAGGCTCTGAAAAGCGGACGGAGTTGAAGCAGATTTTCCAAGACCAATCAAACCGACTCGCTTTGAGCTGAGACCGGGAAGCCTAAGAACTGTTGACTGGCCTGGTTTACCGGAGAAATCTTCCTCAGACGAGACATCAGCTAAAAGTCCACCCAAGTGAGCATCGAGCTTCTTCAGTATCGGGTTCTCGAACTTGGAGTTCGCGTCCTTAGCCATGTCTTTCTCCGTCACACCAACAGCAAGTATGTCGCCCTTCCATTCCGTCACGTCAATCTCCTTCCCGGCGAAAGAGATCTAATACAGAACAACGACGAAGCAGTCAATACCAATAAAATAGTCAAACTCGAAATCTCAAACTATACTTTACAATAATCGGTTACAGATCACTGACTGTACAATTCAATCGATTACAGATTCTGAACATAAAGCACGAAGTAAGATAATCAGCGAATCTTCAAAACGGAAACACTCACTACATTCGAGTATGGACACATAATAGCAAAACCAAATGATCGCATAAGCGATGAGTAATAACCTTAGGATGATCGACAGAATTGGCGTGAGTGAGACCGAGAGTAGCTTGTGCGATTGTATGAGCCATAGCTCTAGAAGAACAGTAGAGAGGTGTAACAGCGAAAGCGAGACCAAGGCGAGGCGGCAACCGCAATCGGACGAAACACGAGGAGTAAGGTGACGGAGAAGAAGCAAATGACCGAAAATGGAAGCGAGAAGAAGAGGAAGAAGCAACGGAGGTGACTAAAGAGACGGCCATTTGAGAAACTCAGTGAGCTTCTTCTATTTATAAGGAGACGAAGCCGCCGTGTGCTTATCCGATGACTTATGAGTTACTACTTGACTCACAACATTTCTACTATCCGACCCGGCCCACCCGTTACGGGTCCGTATCCTGATCCGTTCCTGAAACGAAAGCACTAAAGACTAGAGGGAGTGTTTTTGTATGTCTGAAGATTCTGAAGACTCTCTAAAAGAACCAGAGGATATGCACTAAGACTTAATGGTTTTTTTATTATATAATAACAAGAAACAAAGAGACTAAAAGTGAGTCCATCAACTCTATAAGTCATAAATACATATATAATCAGCATTGCTTGATTTCGAAACCAATACTTAACAAAGTCCTAGCTGATTCCATCACCTTATCACCACCACCAACATCCAATGCTGTTTCACTGCTCTGCTTCTCACTCTCTCGTCCAACCGAGCACTGGCTTAAGGTAGGAATGTTCACCTGATCGTCTGATCTAGTTCTCATTGCTGTTGGAGCAGCTGCAGCTACAAGGCTTGAGCTAGGAGGACCATGACGTTTCTTTGGCACCGGCATGTCATGGTTGTGTACTCCTTTGTATGTGATTATAACATCTGTTGTGTTCTCTACTTCTGTCTCAATATGTTTACGAACAGGACAACCCGCAGAAGTACATCGGTAGTAGTTCCTGAATGTTCAGAACAGAACACATCAGAACAGAACACACATCTCTTTATTAAGAAGTAAATGGGTAATGGCGTTTAGTTTTAGACCTCGGATAAGGATTCCCCTTCACCATTTTTTGCCCGTATTTACGCCATCTGTATCCATCACCAGAGATCCCAACATCACCAGCTGCGTGTACTACGACTCTATGTTTCTTTCCAGGTTTGGAGAGACAATCTGAAGGTTGTGAGTTATACTTTTTCAGTCTG
Organism: Iberis amara; assembly: GCA_900406375.1. Lineage (NCBI taxonomy): Eukaryota > Viridiplantae > Streptophyta > Magnoliopsida > Brassicales > Brassicaceae > Iberis > Iberis amara. The sequence continues at coordinate 10,636 of OVAV01001788.1, forward strand.
AAACACACGAAAAAGAGAGAGAGCCATGTTAGTTTAATCTCTCGACGGGAAGGGTAAGCATTGAAATGGGCAAATTCTATAAAACTTGCCTTCGTTTTGGCTCTGGTTCCTCCACAACTTCGTTATCACATTGTCTCTTACCGATTTTTAGCGACTGGCAGATGTTTTCTTTAGTTGAAACGGACGAACCTGATCCGCTAGGGACTATTGCTTGTTCTTCTCTTACTGTATTACCCTCTGAAACAGGTGGGATAACCGATGCAGCTTTAGTCTCTTTGAGGGAGAAGTTATTCTTCCGGGGAGGTTCATGACTATGCAAACCTTTGTTAACAATCTCTATCACGTTTCCTGAATCATTGGAGCATTCAATTTTCTTAGCAAAACATTCAGAATACGTACACCTGTAGTAGCTTCTTGAGCCTTTGGGACTCTTAACTTGCTTCTGCCCATATTTTCTCCAATTGTAACCATCACGAGCCGGTGACCTCAGAGCCGGAGAAACCGACAAGTAGTTAACCACCCGAGAATCAGATCTGTGCTCTTGTTTAGTAGGAAGTGAAACCAATGATAGACCTTGTGCAGTTGAAACAGCTGAAAGATCCGAAGGTCGAGATGGCTCCACCGTTGATGGAACTGAAGATGCAGCCAGATCAGGAGATGTTTCTACCTCACGGGTTTCCGCTGCAACTTCATCAACCCGCACAATCGCACTCACAACATTTTTGTCGCCGCCATCACTCTCCTGCTGATGTGAAATAGAGAAAAAAAAAACCCAAATGTCACGCCTTTACAAGCTTATTGCTTAAAACCCCAAAATGTCACTGATTCAGATTATGAGTACTATCTACTCTACATACGTACTAACCAATCGGTTTCTTAAAAGATAAAAACTTTTCTTCTTCTTGTAAATAAGAGATCAATAATGTCAATTTTCAAGCAGTAGTCATAAGCAATTTGATCCTTCATTTACAATGCATAGGCCATAACATCGAGTACACTAAAGTGAATATGTAGATTGCATTACTTCAAAATTCATAATTTTTAAGACAATCGAAATCAGCTAAAAGGAACGAAAAATTTACAGTAAATGTGAACAAAAGAAGAGTCTCCAATAACTCACCTTTACCTTTCCTACTTTATCATTTGGTTTCACTGCAGAATTATGTCGAACACCTGGCAAACACAAACATAATTTTTTCAAAATTAAACCCTTTACGAAAATTAACAAAGAATCTCATGATAAATTCATTACCTTCAACATGATCTTTGGTCTTTTCCAACGCCTCATCATGTAAATCTTTCATATTCGTAACAATAGTCCTAAGTGATTCTTCGTTTTCGAGTTGACTCACTACATCATCGTTACTGTTCTTCGTTTCAACTTTCTCTGTCTCCGGCTTGCTCTTATCGACTGCCTTCTCCTCCATGGACATGGATGATTCTTTTGTACTTTATCTCTCGTGGGTTTGTCGGAGAGAATAAAAGAAACGAACAAATTCTGTAAGCAGCCGACCGACCAACATATCAGATCAAAACGCTGCGTTTTTATCACTTAATGCCCTTTTTCTTTTTTTAAAGCAACAAAAGAAAATTATAAAGAAGGTGCATAAATGTCTCTACCTGATTTTGACTGAAGAAGATATTCTCCTTATTTTTTTTTTTAACAGACTCCGTTAATTTCGAGTCAAAATCTCACGTAACTTTAAGTTGTGAAAATCTAGTCTCACTAACCTCCTCAAATATGCAACAATCTCACTAACCTTATTTTTTTGTTAATCCCACTATACCCTTAATGAAATTAATTAAAAAAAAGAAAAAGAAATTACATCTACTCTCTTCTCTCACTT
>OVAV01001789.1:0-12481 GCA_900406375.1 Iberis amara
TAAATAATTATTTTATAAATTTTGAAATATAATAAAACAAACAAATATTTAATTTAGAATGAAGATAAATATATTTTTAGGTTATCTAACAGATAAAATAAATTTATAATTTGATTTTATTATTTTTATAATATTTTAATGTTCAATGCTTAGGAAATGCTCCTTCCGAAAGCATATAAGTGAGGAGCATTAAAAGCATAAGCATATGCTAAATGTTCACTTAAATGCTTTTTTAAGCAAAGGTAATTGGATGAGCATGAAGCATAATACTCTCCTCTATGCTCTACCAATCAAAGCCTATTGTGAATGTTTGAGTGAATGATAATATATATCATGAATCTTGAATAAGTTTCATGAGCGGTGAATAGTTTTCATGACTTATATACGTGAATGCTGAATTATACTTACGAGTGGTGAATTATACTTGTGAGTGATGAATTATAAATAGGTTTAATGAATAGTCGTGAATGGTATACGTGAGCGGTGAATTGTAGTTATTAATTGTAAATTGTATTTGTACGTGATATATGAATTATAACATGACTAAAAATAAATAAATACGCTAACGTTGCTTCACACATTAACTACATAATATTCAATTTCCTTTTCTTCTAAAGTATATTTTAATTAAGGTAAAACAAAACAAAAGTGAGAAAAAAAATAAATATATAGATTGTTATGTAAAAAAATATAGGATATTTTCGGAATAATAATTCATAATAAATTTAAGAGATGACAAAAAATACCTATTTTCAAACTTTTTTAGTCACAGAGTACCTTATTTCTAAAAAAATCTTAAAATATCCATTTTGCTATAGTATTCTATAAAAAATGAAAATACAAATCACTCTAAAATAAAAAAATTAATAATATAATTTTAGAATTGAGTAAGCGCACTTCCATAATTTACATACAAAAATTATTAGTTTTCTTAATATATAAAAAATACCAAAATAACCCTCAACTTTTAATTAAAGCCAAAATAAACCTCAACTTTCTATTAAGCTATTATAACTCTTAACTTTTTTTTAGAAGTCATTTAAAACATGAACTAATGTTTAACTAAACCAATTTAAACCTAATTTTAGTCAGCTGTTAATTGTGATTAAATGACGTTACAAGTTTGTGAAGTATAGATCTTGGGAATGGTTCTTCTAGTTCTAATATGTAAAAACTAAGAACAATTTCAATCTTGTAGAGGGCAAGATTAGTAAACTCGCTTGCATATAACCCTCTGCAAGGTTGCAAATTGTCTTTAGTTCTTACACATGATTAGAACTTGAAGAAACATTCCTAAGATCTTATAATTAACAGATTTGTACCGTTGTTTAATCATAATTAACAGTTGATTAATATTAGGTTTAGATTGGTTTAGGCAACATTAGTTCAGGTTTTAAATGACTTCTAAAAAATAGTTAAGAGTTATAATAGCTTAATAGAAAGTTGAGGTTTATTTTGGCCTTAATTTCAAAATTGAAAGTTATTTTGGCATTTTTTCCTTTTCGTAATTTTGTAATTTTATTGATATCTTTGTTATTTCAAATTTGAAACAAATTTTGGGGCAGACTCGTAGAAAAATTATATTTATCAATAATAGAAAAATATTATTTAACCTGATTAGTTTTCAAAACTGTAGTACATAATCGGAATTAATGCACCTTCGAAAAAATAAGGGAAAATCACGTTAATCAAAGTTTCTAGTTTATGATCAGAGTCATCAGACCAATGCATGAGGGACGTCGGACGATAAAATATTAGGAATCGGTTCTATAAGATTGCTTCTGACTTTAAATTCGACAAACAATCAAAACAAGCATCACCGCTAGGGGTGGGCATAATTACCCATAACCAAAGAATCGAACCGAACCGAAAAATTAAGTTTGGTTTGGGTACAATTCCCATGGTTCTTCATATCAAGAGCCATTGATATCGATTCGGAACCGAACTGAACCGAGAAACCGAAAATATAAGGTAATGTTTTGTTGAGATATTATCTTGTATATTGTTAGGAAGATAATATCGTATATATATCTTGTTACATATATCTAGAAGTAGTTTAGATTTCTTTGTGTATATAAACACACATATGACGTTCTGTTTCAATTAGAAAACATTTTCCTATACTATTGTTTTCTTAACATAGTATCAAAGCGTTTTTAGGGAAAATCAAAATTCTAAAAACCCTAAATACGATCCGAAATCAAGATGACTACTCGTGAAGGTGGTAATTCTACAACAGAAAATCGTTCTGCTTCAGCAGCTCGACAGACTATATCACCTTATGATTTGTCACCGAGTGACAATCCAGGTTGTGTAATCTCACAACCACTGCTTCGAGGATCAAATTACGACGAATGGGCAGTCAACATACGACTCGCTCTTACGGCAAGGAAAAAGTTTGGATTCGTCGATGGTACTATCTCTCAACCAAGTGAAGACAGTGATGATTTGGAAGACTGGAAGTGCAACAATGCACTTGTAATTTCTTGGATCAAACTTACCATTGATTCAACATTGAGAACGACACTTCATACAGTTGATGTTGCTCATGATTTATGGGAACATATTCGGAAGAGATTTGCTGTGAAGAATGGATTTGGCAATGGCAAAATAGAATGGACGAACAATCGAAGCATATTATGGGTATATGAATCAGATGTGGACCACACTCAATGATTATCGACGAACAAAAACATGTAAATGTGGCCTATGTACATGTAATTTGGGTGTCAAAATTGCAAAAGAGAAGGAAGAAGACCTTGTATATGAATTTGTTTGAGGACTTGATGAATCTTTTGCACAGTTACGTTCTGCACTTATCTCACGAGTGCCTTTTCCATCGCTTGATGACGTTTATCTTGCCCTTACACAAGAAGAGGATAGTCGTTTTGTCTCTGTTACACCTGAACAACGAACAAATGGAGTAAGTTTCTCTGTTTATTCAACATCACAAACCGGTCAGAATCGAGGGTCAGGAGGTGACAGAAATAAAGGAAGCATGTTGTGCAAAAGCTGCGGTCGTACATGTCATCTCGCGGATCAATGTTTCCGTACCGTTGGATATCCGGCATGGTGGGGAGAGCGACCAAGGAATAAAAATTCTGCAGCAGCTACACGAGGAAGTTCAGAGTCACAAACCAAAACTGTCAAAGCACATGCTGTTACATCAAACGCAACGGTGGATAACTCTGATCGTATTGGGTTAAGTGGTCTAAATGATGCTCAATGGAAGGGACTTCTCAAAATGCTTGCTGAACGTAATCTAGATGACTCATCTCATCTGTCAGGTAAATCAGTCTCTGAATCTTGGATTTACGATACTGGTGCAACCAATCATATGACAGGTTGCATCGATTATCTTGAGAATCCGGGAAAGATGAACTCTATGTTCATTAAGCTTCCTGATGGCAGATACAGTGTCTCAGATAAGAGAGGAACGGTAAAATTAGGCAGAAATATGACATTGAAAAATGTACTTTTTGTCGACGGATTGCAGTGTCACTTAATCTTGGTATCGCAATTAGCTCGTGACAGTGGCTGTGTTTTACAAATTACTGACAGATTGTGTGTTGTCCAGGACCGCATTACCAAGATCCTGATTGGAGCGGGTGAGGAACACAATGGATTATACTTCTTTAAGGACCTGGGAGTCGTAAGTGCGGTGCAAACGGATGAACCAGTTTCAGCAGCTTTGTGGCACAAACGCTTAGGACATCCATCCTCTAAAGCAGTTTCTCAGTTATTTGTTTCTGGTTTTAGTAACGTTGGTGTTTTTGATAATAAGTCTTGTGAGATTTGTATTCGCTCAAAGCAAACTCGAGATAGTTTTCCTCTAAGTTCAAATAAAACAAGTACTCCTTTTCAACTTGTGCATTGTGACTTATGGGGGCCTTATCGCATACCGGTCATGTGTGGATCACGTTATTTTCTTACCATTTTAGATGATTATACTCGGGCAGTATGGATCTATCTTCTACCTTCAAAACTAGAAGCACCTGCATCACTTAAGACCTTTGTAGCTTTGGTGGAACGACAGTTCGATACAAAAGTATTGACAATACGAAGCGACAATGGATCGGAGTTCATTTGTCTCTCTGGTTTCTTTAAGGAAAAAGGAATTATACATGAAACATCTTGTGTTTCAACTCCACAACAGAATGGAAAAGTGGAGCGAAAGCATCGCCACATATTAAATGTTGCACGAGCTCTTCGGTTTCAAGCTAACTTGCCTATCGAATTTTGGGGTCATTGTGCCTTAACTGCAGGTTACTTGATTAATCGTACACCGTCACCACTTCTAAATGGGAAAACACCCTTTGAAATGCTCTATAACAGGCCACCTCCGTTAGCACATTTGCGAGTTTTTGGTACTTTGTGTTATGTTCACAATCGATTTACTAATGGTGATAAGTTTGCTCCTCGCAGTCTTGAATGTGTGTTCATAGGTTACCCTTACAGAACGAAAGGCTGGCGTGTCTATGAGAAAGCTACAGGAAAGATTCTGATTTCACGTGATGTATTATTCAAAGAGGACCTTTATCCTTTTGCTGGAGCTGAATCTTCTGCTACTACGGATGATGCAGAATTTTCAATACCTCAAAATCATAGCTTTATTGATGATGATGATCTTCTGAAACATCACCAATCCTAACCAGCATTGATCCCTGCAATCTTGGACCATCAAGCTTCTTCTTTGCCCGCCAATCAGCCTGGTCTTATTCTCGATTGCAGTGACCCTGTCTCTGATTGTATTCCACCTATTTCAGCACCAGAAACCTTGGGTCGCGGGCACAGACAGAAGCTTCCTTCAGTCAAGTTGGCTGATTATATCGTCAACTCTGTTGCTGCCAATCCTTTGCTATCCTCTGCATCCCCTTACCCATTAACTGATTTTGTTAGTTGCTCTCGTTTTTCAACTGCACACCAAACATATCTTCATGCGATTACAGTGAATGCTGAACCAAAGCATTATTCTCAGGCTATGGATGATCTGAACTGGCAGCTTGCAATGCGGAAAGAAATTGATGCTCTCGAGGCAAATGACACATGGACGATTGAACAATTGCCAAAGGGAAAGAAAGCTATAGGATGTAAGTGGGTGTATCGCATAAAATATAACTCCGATGGAAGCATTGAAAGGCATAAGGCGAGACTAGTTGTTCTTGGAAACAAACAGGTGGCTGGAGACGATTACGGTGAGACTTTTGCACTGGTTGCAAAAATGACAAATGTTCGTTGTTTTCTCGAAGTTGCAGCTGCAAGAAACTGGGAAGTTCACCAAATGGACGTGCATAACGCTTTTGTTCACGGTAATTTACATAACAAAGTGTACATGCGTTTACCGCCCGGTTTTCATTCTACCGATAAAAACAGAGTCTGCAAGCTGCAAAAATCATTGTACGGTCTTCGTCAAGCGCCTTGTTGCTGGTTTGAGAAACTTCGTGAGGCTTTGTTACGGTATGGCTTTACCCAATCTGCATCAGATTACTCACTATTTACATATGTTGTTAATGATTCACGTATTCACTTACTTGTATACGTGGATGATTTAATAATCAGTGGTAATTCAATTATTGATGTTAAGGCTTTCAAAGATTATCTTGGTGAATGTTTTAAGATGAAGGACTTGGGTACTCTTAAATATTTTCTTGGATTAGAGGTAGCTCGCAACTCCACCGGCATCTACCTTTGTCAACGAAAATATGCTCTTGATCTCATTGCTGAAGTCGGATTGCTTGGAGCTAAGCCTGCTCGATTTCCTATTGAACAACATCATCGTCTCTCTCTATCTGGAAGTGATTTTTTCTCTGATGCAGCTCGTTATCGACGTTTAGTTGGCAAGCTCATTTACCTTGGTAACACACGACCTGATCTAAGTTATGCAATTCACGTTCTTTCTCAATTTATGAAGCAGCCGAGACAAGATCATTGTGATGCATTAATGCGGGTTGTTCGTTATCTCAAAAGCAATCCCGGTCAAGGTATTCTTTTATCATCTGATAAACCACTCACTTTGATTGCTTGGTGTGACTCCGATTGGGCAGGCTGCCCAATTACACGCGTTCTGTTTCTGGTTGGTTTATCCAGCTCGGTCACTCACCGGTTTCATGGAAAACGAAGAAGCAACCTATTGTTTCTTTATCTTCAACGGAAGCTGAGTACCGAGCAATGCAGTTCACCGTCAAAGAACTTCTCTGGTTAAAGGGTCTGTTGCGCTCGTGAGGTGTCATGCATACAACGGCTATTCCCCTTCATTGTGATAACGTCTCTGCGATTCATTTGACGGCAAATCCCGTTTTTCACGAACGTACTAAACACATCGAGACGGATTGTCACTTTATTCGGGATAAAGTTCAAGACAATACAATAACGACAAAACATGTATCTACAACACAACAGTTGGCAGATATAATGACGAAGGCACTTGGTCGTCAAGAGTTCGAGTCATTTATCGCCAAGTTGGGCGTTCTTGATCTTCACGGTCCGAATTGAGGGAGGGTGTTGAGATATTATCTTGTATATTGTTAGGAAGATAATATCGTATATATATATCTTGTTACATATATCTGGAAGTAGTTTAGATTTCTTTGTGTATATAAACACACATATGACGTTCTGTTTCAATAAGAAAACATTTTCCTATACTATTGTTTTCTTAACATGTTTATACCAAAAATCATGGATATATGTCCCTCTTACCAAATTTTGGATATTTTTGGTATTTTTGGGGTATTTTGGGTACTTTTGGTTCTTTTGTGTATTTTCGGTCTACGATATTTTGGGTATTTTCGGTTCTTTTAGATATATTTGATTTCTTTTGGGTATTTTTGGTTTAGATATTTTGAATATTTTTGGTTCTTTCGGTTCTTTTGCGTATTTTTGGGTAAAATCTTCGAATCGAACCTAAACAATTAAGTTATCGGTTCTCAAATCTTTCCAAAACTTTAGATCCAAACCCAACCGAACCGACCTAGAACCGAACCGAACGGAAAATCTTGAACCAAAAAGAACCGACCCGAACCAAACCGAATAACCGAACACCCACCCGTAATCATCATCATCATCATCACTAGTCTCCACCTTGATTATCATCCTCATCACCACCATCATCACCTAACAGTCCCTCGACCTATTCGGAAAAAGTGTCGAACTCACCATCTTCAACCTCCAAGTTGGAGGTCATTTCCTTCAAGATATCCTTCGCAGTTAGCTCCTTAGCATGAGCTGGATCTGTCGGAGGGAAAGTGTTGAATCTCGCCGTGTTTACCTGATCCCTAGCAAGAGCTTCGTTCGAAGTCATTTTCTCCCCATCAGGAGCTTCATCCTTATTCAAGCGTTCCCCAGAAGGAACAAAATCAAAAGATTGATAAATTGTAACCTCAGTGGAATCTTTATCCCAGTTCGAGGTCTGTCTCTTTTTCCTCTAAAGTGGAGGAACGTTGTCCTCACCGCTGGTAGCAACAATTCGAGACTCGACTTCCTTCCTTGTAGAAGAAGAAGACTTCTCCAATTCTTGGGAATAATCTGCTGACATACGAGGTCTCTCCATTCTTGTTGTCTTTCTCTTTTTGTAGGGCAGGCGTTTAGTTCCTAGCTAACTACTAACAACGCAGTCAAAATCAAACATAGTTACTCGAGGCAAACCACCTCGAACAAAACAACATCGCACTTTGACTTACCAGTGTCAATAAAGGGGCACTGGATCAAACTCAGTCGTAAGTAAAGCTCTTTATATGTTGAACACCAGCCAAGACGTTCTCTAGGAAGTTCGGAGAAAAACCGCGCTAATTGCAATGAAGAACTGCAATAAACATAAGTCGGTTAGGATCGTGAATTGTTTTCTCACTTACAGGTCGACTATCCTAGGTGGTATCTGACGAATGTGTCTGCCCACTTCCTTTTGATATATCTCTCTAGGCCGCCAACAGATTCAGGAGTGATTTTAAGAAAATAGTATCTACCTTTCCAATCATAGATCTTCGAATCTTCTGCCGAGCTAATCATACGATATCAGGGTTTGACATTTGTATAGACGAAACCTGTGTTGAGCTTCGTCCCTCGCTGAGTTAACGGGTTAATGGACGATATGTTCTCCAGCATTCGTACGCCGACCTTGACGCCGCATTCCTACCCAAGAGTAAGAATCCTGACCATGTGCCTGATTGAGGGAGCAGATAATTGCGAGATCGCAATCATCCGCCTTGCACAATTGGAAATTAAGAGTTTTGGGAGAGGAATCTAGAGGTGGCACTTCCTGAATAAAGATTCGTGTAAACAGGCATGCTCCGAGGACAATCCCAAGGCCTTTGATGAGGCTCCGGGATCTTAATTGCGATGCCATTGAAAGAAGGATACTTACAAATAAGATCTCGGAGCGTCGATTCGGTACTCTTTGTAGGTTTTAATCCAGTGAGCTTGTCGTCTACACAAGACCAATTTCTGGAGTTATCTCGTTCAATTGGATTTGCCTGCATCTCATTAGTTTCTAGCTCGTTCAGCAAAGCGGCAGTCATGTCCACATCACTTAAACTGTGCGAGGACATTGTGCTTGGATGGGTGTTGGATGTCGAGGGGCTTGCTATACAATCGAGTTTTGATAAAGATTGATAGGTGAACTACAAATAACTTAGAGAGAGAATCTAGAGAAAAGGGAGAGCGATTGTACATGCAAAGTAAATTTGGCAAATGAAAATGAAAAAAAGAAGACGCGGAGGAAGCATTTATACTATAAGGATTGCAGTTACCGAGTAAAGGGGAATGTTACACCTATGAATATGTACGTATGCGAGGGTTGAGTTTCGACTTCCTGAAACGATTCAAAAAGGCCTATGAAGTCATTAAATTCTCCTTGATCCGAGAGAACTTCACTTTTTCAGCTTGTCTCCGAACTTGAAGGTTCGCCGAACTGAGGGAGACTAACTATTGATACCGGGTTTGCAACCCGATAAGAAGCTCACCCGGATCAAGGTCCATCTGGATCAAGTCAATGAGAAGTCGGTGACGAAGTGGGCCTCAGCAAAGCACACCTCGGCCCATGAACGAAGCCCAAGTAGAGCTTATGTTAATTAGGGTTAATTACTGATTTTTTTTAGTACAAATACATATGTAATCATCTTGATTAAGAGAAAATTAACACTTTGATCACTTGAGAGAACCCACAGATAAGAGTTTAACCTAACTTCTTAATACAGTTAAACCCTTGATTCAACAGGTTCCTTTGCCTTATCACACTTGTCTTCCTCGGTTGTCTTCTTCTTGTTGTCTTCATACACAAGAAGCGGCGGCAACAACATCAACGGAAACCACCATCTCCTCCTGGTTTTCCGATGATCGATAACTTACACCAGATAGGAGAATTTCCACATCAGTCACTAAGTCACTGTGGAGACTCACACAAAAATATGGTCTTGTGATGCTTTTAATGTTGGAAAAGTCCCAACGGTCATAATTTCTTCCTCTGAAACAGCAAGATATGTCCTTAGAGTCCATGCATTTAAAGAGTGAGAGGTTAATTTCATCAAGTAGGGAAGCTGGCCAACGAAAAATGGAGAATTCAGCTAAGAGAATATGATCATATTTATGAAAGTGCGAGCCAATTAGTGGAAAATTGAGCTAGGTGGAAAATTGAGCTAGGTGGAAAAAAGCGGACTGGTGAAGCTAGACAACTAAGTTAAATCTAGCCAAGTCTCACTGTCCAATTTCTTTGCATAAATTAACCATATTCTGATATGTCGAGATTTTCAAATAGAACTGGTCAGATCAAGAAAATTTGGTTGGAATTTTGACAATCTTGATCAGGGCTCAGACATAATTGATTGGATTCGGACATAAAAGTTAGGTTTTTATTAGACTAATGAGTATGTTATTAGTTAGTTACTAATTAGTTAAGTCGTTTACTTATCTTATATATAAACAATGATGATGTGTTAGTTAATGATTAATGAGAGTTTTACTTTTCTTCACTTTACTCTTTCTTTCACTCTCTCTGTTCCTGTTACTATCGTGTTATGGTATCAGAGCGATGTTAAATCATTTCTTCAAGTCTTCCGCAATTGATCTCGATCTAAACTCACTCTTTGATTCTTCCATTGATTCGTGCTCCATGAGTGTTCCAAGACTGATTTTGTTTCGCGATTTTCTGATTTTAGTTCTTACGCTTTTACTGGATTCAGTTCGAATCTTCTTCTTCGTTTTTGTTCTTCAATTACTTTGGAGTTTCTTGATCAAGATTCGCAATGTCTACCACCTCAACTATGCAACCTCGAATTGGAGTTCCATATGGTTCTCAACAACAACAACGTTTTACTCAAGAGCGTTCTTCTACGGATCTCTACAAGAATACATACTATCTTCATAGCAATCATAACGCAGGGCTGATTCTCGTTTCTAATCGCCTTTCTAGTGGAGCATACTTCCATTCTTGGAAAAGGTCTGTCAGATTAGCCTTGAATGTTCGTAATAAGCTAGGATTCGTAAATGGAACAATACGCAAACCGCTTGATGATGATGTGAATGCTGGTTCATGGTCTTGTTGTAACGACATGGTGTCTACTTGGCTTTTGAATTCGGTCTCTAAACATATTAGTGCTAGTATATTGTATATGAATACGGCATAAGCTATTTGGAATAGCTTAATGAACCGATTTAACCAAGATGATTTAGCTCGCATCTTTGAATTGGAACAACGTTTGTGTGTTGTTAATCAAGGATCTAGAGATGTCAGCACATATTACACAAATTTAGTAACAATCTGGGAAACTTATAACAATTTTGTGGAGCGTCCTATTTGTTCTTGTGGAAGATGTGAATGTGTTGCAGCTTCAAATTGGAAAAAGATGATGGACGATAGCCGGATAATGAAGTTTCTCATGGGTTTAAATGAGTCTTATGCAACAAGGCGTCAAGTTCTTATGATCAAGCTATTTCCTACTATTGAAGAGGTTTTTAATTTGGTTTGTCAAGATGAGAGACAACGTGTACTCAAACCAACAACAAATCAAGATAATGTGATTCATCAGGCTTCTGCACCTCTTCTAGAAACTCCTCAGGTTGCTGCCTATCCAAATTACAAGCTAGAACCCAAACCTATTTGTACTCATTGTGCAATAACAGGGCATGTAGTAACAAAATGTTACAAATTACATGGATATCCACTAGGATATCCAAAGTCTACTCAAAAGGCTTCTTATACACAGCTTGTACAAGCTGCTGGGAAAAATTAGTCCACTGGATATCAGTAGGATAATGCGATAGCTAATGTAGTCAATGACATGGTCACAGCTCCTAAGAGACCTACCACTTGAATAAATAATGGTTCTACTCTCGATTTGAGCCTGATCAAGTGAATCAGTTGTTATCTCATTTGAATGTTATCAAAGAAAATCCTTCTCCTCATTCATCCTCATTAATAAATGAGCATAGTTTCATGGCTTGCAATGCTACAGCTGGTACATTTCCTTTCTTCTCACCCAATTTCCGATTAGAACAAAATACTCTCACATATCAACATCTTTGTTTTTCCTCTATTTCTTCATTAATTTCCTCTGGTTCTTGGATATTTGACAGTGGTGCCACAAGTCATGTATGTTCAGATCTCACCTTGTTCACATAAGTCAAACGAGTCAAGGAATTAACAGTCTCATTTAATTACTAATGGTTTACAAGTTCCCATTATGCATATAGGAAATATACAATTGTCAGACAAGTTGATGTGGCATGATGTGTTGCATATTCCACAGGTAGACAGGTTCAACAGCTCAGATTATCATGCAAATATTCAATTTGAAAGTAGTTCTCAACTCAAAGACGAAATTAGATTAATCTCCTCTTGAAGTATTAAAACCCTATGTTCGAATTACTAAAGACAAACTCTCGTCGTATTTAGATAATTCAAACATGCATTAAGTTCATATTTGATATGTTCATAAACATCTAAGACAATACTCTCGCAAGCAAAGACACCTATTCATCTACACTAGGTCAGGTTTCTAATCCAAATCTCTTTGTATTTTTTAACCTATTATCATGAACTAAGTGATCAAGCTAATTCAGGCATTAAGAACAAATCTAGACTAAGAACCTAACAATTTAAATTCTTTTATGATAACTCTAACTATCAAACTTGGTTTCCTTGGGAAACCCTAAAACCTAACTAATGAACTACTCAGACATTTTCAAAGAGACAATAAACATGAAAAGGAATTCATTATCAATAAATAAAAGCAACAAAATAATAAAAGGGTTCAGAGATTCTTCTCTCTGCAAAAATACAGACTTTTTATTTTGACGCCGTTACTGGGGACTTGTGTTGTCTATTAGTTTAAGATTAGAGTTTAGTCCAGTAAACTAAGTTTTTCTTTTTCTCTTACTTTTTTATTTTTTTATTTTTATTTTATAGGTGATGGCCATGGATTATAATGATTGGCTACAAGAGCATGAACACACATTCGAAGAGAACATTCAAGATGAGGAGAAACCATTT
>OVAV01001791.1:0-12475 GCA_900406375.1 Iberis amara
ACTAAAGGAATATTATCTTGGCTGTGCATGCAACGAGCTCTATGCTCCACCTAGTGCTTATTCCTTTCTGTATGGTTTGACTGTTCAAGCATCTTTTCTTGGAGGTATGAAATTGTTTCTTCTTTGCTGGCTAGTCCTAATTATGATTATGATATATACAAAGCAGTACAGGGCGCACTTATCCTGAAATAGTTGTTTCTTTTAAAAAAATATAGGAGTCTTTGAGAAAGTGGGAGTTGAACCTCAAGTTCAAAGAATTGGAAAATACAAAAGTGCTGGAGATCAGCTTTCTCGGAAAAATATATCCGAGGAAAATTTTGAAATGTTGAGTGTACTACTTGATAACATATATGCAAACTGGCTGGATGGTGTTTCTATTTCAACAGGTGCGAGACTTGTTCACAATCTTGTTATGTTTTTAACAGTTTAGTTCTCTCCTGAGCGGCATCTGCTTAGAACTATGCAGGAAAAAAACGAGAAGATGTTGAAAGTTTCATTAATCAGGGAGTTTACGAGATTGAAAAGCTAAAGGAAGAGGGGCTGATAAAGGATATTCGGTATGACGATGAGGTAATACCATTTCTATTCTCTTAGATGGGATTTAGTACCTCTTACGAGTCCATAACCCTGACGTGGTTGAACTGGTTATTTTATCTTTATCATGAAATTTTCTTTTTGGATCTTTTGGTATCCTCTCAGAATATTGTGATGGTTTATCTACCACTAGTTATAACGATTCTTTCAAAGAGAATTATATATTCCCCCATTCTGTTTTTGATCTATATCATTCAATTTGAATGTTACTGCAGATTATAGCGATGCTGAAAGAGAGGCTTGGAGTCGAGAAAGATAAAAAGCTTCCTACTGTTGATTACAAGTAATTAACTTTTACTATCTGGAACTGTCAAATTGAGGCTTACTAAATCTTTAGCTATTATCTTCGCATGTACAGTTGTACTATTGAGTGATGTATATACATAATGTGACCTAGTCCCTAGGTGGTTCCTGCATTATTTGGTATCTTGTTTTAGAGTTAGTGTACTATGGAAAAATGAATATCTTGGGGAAGTACCATTGATGATTATAACTCAAAAAAGAATTGATCATATATGTTTTTGTTGCTCTCATTGTGGTAGGTATAAATGTTTTGCGATTTTTTTGGAAGATGGTGGTATGCATACGTAATTGACTTTAGCTTTTATGCTGCCAGCTTATTTTACTTGCATTTAACCTTTCCATGAAAGTTTTTTTATTTCTCTTCTGTCGTTCCCTTTTAGCGTCAGTCACTTGTATTAATTTTAGAGGCTAGTAATATGCAGGTATTCTCAATTGAAATACTTTATGCAGAAAATATTCAGGTGTTAGGAAGTGGACTCTTGGTCTAAGTGGCGGTCGAGACCAAATAGCTATTATTAGAGCAGGGGGAAGCATTTCCCGCGTTAAGGGACCGCTAAGCACTCCTGGTTCAGCTATTATCGCAGAACAACTAATTGATAAGATCCGCATTGTAAGAGGTAGGTCTGTATTTTTTGGATTTTCGTCTACAATTATACTGTTGTTTACTTCAACAGCAGCTCAAAGCTTTTTATTTCTACTTTTCTTTTAAAGAGTCCAAAAAATATAAAGCTGCCGTCATCCGGATTGACAGTCCAGGAGGTGATGCTCTCGCTTCTGATTTGTAAGTAGTTTCAATTAATCTTCGATGCTATGTAATTGTAGCGGTATGATTTAACATGGCAAGGACGGTTTGGCTTCACCTACTAACATGATGAACTCAGACTCATTACTTTAATATTATTTTTTCATCTATATAACTTTGGGGTTCAAGAATGTGAATGAGTGTCCATAACTAATTAATATGATATCTGTCAAGCCTCAACGTCATGTTAGGGTATGAATTTAGATAGCTTTTGAAAATCTTCTATGCTTTTTCATAACATTAAGCATTTGTGCGCAGAATGTGGAGGGAGATCAAACTACTGGCTGAAACAAAACCTGTCATCGCGTCAATGTCAGATGTGGCAGCAAGTGGAGGCTACTACATGGCAATGGCTGCAAACACCATTGTTGCTGAAAATTTGACATTAACTGGCTCTATTGGTGTTGTCACAGGTGATCTTACTTTGTCTACTTGTCAAAGAGAAAAGTTATGTGCTCTGCATCTTATTACAACCACCATCTCTTTCACTCTCGTCATGCTTGACTGCTCTTTGTTTGTTAATGTTGTTGCAGCAAGATTTACCCTGGCAAAACTATATGAAAAGATTGGCTTCAACAAGGAAACTATATCTAGAGGAAAGTATGCTGAGCTTCTGGGGGCTGAGGAACGACCTCTTAAGTGAGAGACTTCACTTTATTACAATTATTATTGTGCCAATTTGGGTTTTTCTTGCTGTCAAATTTGATCCTCGAACTGCTCTTTTGAGAACTTGTATGTTCCTTTTGATTCATATTAAAAAAAATAACAAAATTACGTTAACAGGCCAGAGGAAGCAGAACTGTTTAAGAAGTCTGCACAACATGCATACCAGCTTTTCCGAGATAAAGCAGCCTTATCAAGATCGATGCCTGTATTTGATCCAATCTAATTTATCTTTCAGATAATCATATGTTTGGTTCCTTTTCAAGACTCAATAATTCTTCTTACCATGTTCCTAAGGTCAACAAGATGGAAGAAGTTGCACAAGGCAGAGTCTGGACCGGTAAGGATGCTCATTCTCGTGGTCTGGTTGATGCTCTTGGCGGACTTTCCCGAGCTATAGCCATCGCTAAGCAGAAAGCCAACATTCCTCTGCACGAGAAGGTTCCTCCTAAAACTCTCTTATACTTTCAGTGAAGTTAACAAAACACAAAGTTAAAATTTGATACTAGCTTTGGTTTGGTTAACATAGGTAACTCTTGTCGAGATTATGAGACCTTCTACATCACTACCAGATCTCTTAAGTGGTATAGGAAGCTCGATGATTGGTGTGGACAAAACATTGAAAGGACTTCTCGATGAATTAACAATCACTGAGGGAGTTCAAGCTCGTATGGATGGAATCATGTTTCAACAACTTGGCCAAGATTCCTTAGCAACTTCTATTATTGATTTGCTTAAAGACTATCTCAGCTCTCTCCGATGATTCTAAACACTTACCGAATCTCATTTTATCCGTAAGTAAAGAAACTTATTTATTACCATACTAAATAAAAACTTTCATAGATGAAATGAAATCGACGAAACCATACTACAATGGAATCAAGTCTATTCTGGACTAATGCTATAGTCACACTTTAAAGCTTAAGAATTCCGGCAAAAGGACCAAACAAAGTTCCGATATAAAGCCGGCCTTTGAACTCGTTAACCTCACTGACCAAAGTATTACCAAACTTATCTTTCACCGATATCGTCTGAAGTACTTTACCATTAGAATTAACTTTAACCGCAGACGGGTTTGTTGGTCCAGCCGCTGTGTTCACGACCGAAGCGACCCAAAAGTTCCCAGAAGAACCAATTCTTTTGATATTGTCAGGGTTTGAGACCGAGTTGGTGAAGTTTTCAGTAGAGCCAGCTTTGGGTCCTTTGATCCAATACCTCTTGATGTTACTCGTTGTGAATTGACTGACCAGCACGAACGAACCGTCTGAGCTAACGGCGCAACCGGCTGAGCCACTTAGACCTTCCATTAAGACAGTGGCGACCTTTGTTGATGGATCGTATTTAAAGAGCTTTCCGGTAGCGTCTTTGGATGCAACTGCTTTCAACACATCCCTATAGGCATAAACCAAAATAACAAACATACATTCAATAATCAATAAATACTTATTTCCGATTAGTATATTTAAGTGAACAGTAAGCAGTAGTAGATCAGAAATCAGCATTTGTTAACATATAATCTATAGGAATTTTCTTATAAATTAATTATATGATATCTAAAGATAATGATACATAGATATTTTACATTTTATTATAGATATTTTTTATTTTTTTATTATGTGAATGATAAATAGTCATGTATAAATGTTAAATTATACATGGTGAATGATAAAATATTATAATATATATGGTAAATATTATAATATAAGTTATAATGAATAGTTAAATATGGACACATGATCGATGAACTATCATATTTATAACAACAAAAACTAATAATTTCATCCTAGATTTGAGGGTAGCTAGTATCTTCTTACGTAACATAAATAATAAAACATATTTTTTTAGCAAAATTCGAATTAATAAATTCATAGAACTAACTCCTAAGTTTACACCGCTAAAGCAATAAACTGCTGCCAATTGTGACAGTTATTTTCTTGGTCAAAATCATTTGAGTCTAAAAGGAAAATAAACATTACCCAGGGGTAAATTTTGAGCTGAAGGAAGTGAAATAGACGACGCCTGTAATGGGATCAACGTCTAGACCATCGAGAAACAAGAATGGTTTGCCACCAACACTGTCCGCGATCTTCTTAGCCAAACCGCCGCTGCGAGGGACGACGTAAAGACCCAACGGAGCATCGGCCACGTAAAGGTCACCTGTTTTGTTGTTGAAGGCTATTCCCGCCGGCCGCCCGCATTTTCCAACGTGAGCGGTTCCAAGTGCTCCATCACACCATGGCGACTTCCTACAAACATATCAAAACAAATAAAATTACTGTAAATTATGTTTCTTTTGTCGTCAATCCATTTGTAAAAACAAATAACAAAAACAAAAAAAAAAAATGATCACAAAATAATAGAATATAACTTTTATCAATAAAGAGTTTGTAATATTATCATACAAAACTCTCATTCATAGTCATTGGATTTATTTTTTCAACGTTGAAACTTAACAAATGTAATATAATATGAGTATATTATTTACCAAAAAAGTTCTTTAAATTATTCCATTACTAAATTTAACAAAGTCTGATTTCATTTATATGCACAATTGTTTTTTTTTTTTTTTTTTTTTTGATATGACAAATTCTTNTAAAAGATAAAAAAAGGAGCTTCAACTGATAAATTAGGTTGCAGTTGCCGAACCCCAAAAAAAAGTAGGCTGAATTAATATCTGATTGAAAAGTTCTAGTTATGAAATGAATATTATAACATGTTTGACTATGAAATATACCGAAATATTTGACTCAGAAAATATTCATTTGATAAGTTACTACTCAAAAATAGTCGTACCATTTCGTAACTACCAACGATATAATGCTTTAGAAAGAAGAAAAAGAACCAAATCTGATTATGATCATAATATATAGGTTCGGTTACTCCTCATTCAATTGTATTTCTTGAGAACTTTTTTAAAGAAGCACAATGATCACCGTACAGAGTTGGAGCTAAAATTTTCGAGGATTCATACAAAAAAATACTAAATACATAGGTGTTACAGAATAACATGTAATAAGTAAAATATTTAGCAACGACAAAGCCTTAAGAGATAACCGGTCATTAGTATATATTATTTTTTGCCAGTTAATCTTCCATTAAGATCAAATAATTCCTTAACAACATATAAAGAATGAATGCTCAATTCTTATTTGAAAAAAAATAATTATTAACTATTTTTTGTTCTAGTTAATATTACCCTAATTATTTTATTATATCACAAAATTTTCTTAAAAAAGAGTTTCATAAAGTGAAAATCTCATTAAAAAAATTTTCATTTAAATTCGGCTTTATCACAAAACTGATTTTTTATAATGGATTTGATCTTTTCTATTTTGTGATAATATATATGAGCGATTAATTAATTTCAAAACCGTAAAAAGAATTTTATAGAAAAATTAATTCCAAAACAGAAAAAATCACAAAAACTTACGAAGATTCTGTGATATATGCAAAATCGACGAATCCCTTCCCTATTACATATTTAAGGATTTTACCACCGGAGACTCCGGTGTAAAATCCTTTTCCGGTGGAATCAAAGGCGAAAGCTTCAGGTCCTGATCTCTTTCCTGGTATTGGAAGATTTTTGAAAGATGTGGCTTCTAAGAGAACCACCAAAGAAAGAGAAAGAAGAGAAATCATGGAGACAAACGATGTCATAACTTTTCTTGGTTGTGATTTTGTATCAAATGAGGCTTGTAATCTGTATATTTATAGATTTAAATTTTTGTAATATTTTTGGAGTTTTATTAAGTTTTCTTATTCTCTATTTAATTTTTTATTGAGTTGAATATTTATAGAGCAGCAAATCTGACTAAAATTAGTAATTCAATTAATATAAGGAACCTAATATGCCTAAATTTTGGTACATTAAAGATTGATTAGAAATAGATATCAGAAGAGATATGTCTTAGGATATGATCAGTCTAAAACGAATTTAAAATGTTTCAACGTTTTATTTTTTAGTTTACGTAGAATTTATGATTATGGAAAGCTTCTTGTTCTAGTATCTAATTGACCAATAGTTTTTTAAAATAATTTTCTACACTAATTTATGATTCATTTTCAGAGAATACAACATATGCAAGGTTATTTACTGAAGATATCCACCATAGGAAAAATATAATTATTCGTTATTTATTTAAATATATAAGATAAATATATCAATAGTAACTACAATATAAAAAAATTGCTTATTATGTACTTTGATAGAATTGTATGTTATAGAGTTATAATTAGAGAGATATTTTGTATAAATAGAAGCAAATACTCTAGTGGTTTATCTTTATATAAATTTTATTTTATTAGAATTTAAATTAATAGACCGGTTCGTTACCGATTAATGTAACAAAAAAAGAAGATATTTTGTATTAATAAATACTTTATTTTATGATACTAGAATGATTAAAATGGATGTTACCGAAATACTGTTTTTTTTTTGTCATGCATGATGCATTGAGCTCGATTCAATCCCAAGTAATGACGTATATATATGAGACTATTACAAATTCACTAGGCTCCAAAATTATGATTTTATCCAAATGCTATTTTCGTATTAGATATTGATTATTTATGCATAGTACCTAAAAGTAACGTGTGTGCATACCAAATTGTATATATTTTTTTATTGTTAAAATTTCAGGTTTACCATTTTATCATTTTATGCTTAGAGTTCAAAGTCAAAAATATAGTTATTGATTACGAATTATTAGATAAGAAGTTTTGATTGTTTCGTGTAAAAAGAGGCTACGTACTCCACAAGTAACTGTAATAAAACGATTGAAATTGAAACTTGAGTTTGATATTAAAAATTTATTATGATTACATAACAATTAATTAGTAATCACCAAAACAACCATAGTTTTAAAAAATAATAAAAATCAAAGCTTCATAACTCCAGCAAAAGAACCAGTAAGAGTTCCAAGATAAAGATGACCATTGAACTCATTAGCTTCACTAAGCAAAGTATTACCAAACTCATTTTTAAGAAAAATGGTCCGAACCACTTTGCCATTAGAATCAATTTTAACAGCCGAAGGATCCGTAGGCACAACGACTTTGTTCTTAACTGATGCAACCCAAAAATCTCCAGTTGAACCAACCCTCCTAATGTTGTCAGGGTTCGAGACAAGACTTGTGAAGTCTTCAACGGTTCCAGCTTTTGGTCCTTTGATCCAATATCTTTTGATATTACTCTTAATGAACTCACTAACCAATACGAACGAACCATCTGAACTCACAGCACAACCAGCTGCACCACTTAGACCTTCCATTAGTACTGTCACGACTTTAGTTGTTGGGTCGTATTTGTATAGCTTTCCAGTTGCATCTTTTAATCCAACTGCAATAAACACTTCCCTGCATTACACAAAAGAACAATTATTTAGTAACACATATTTCAGTACAAGAAATATGCTTATACATATATACTAGACTAGAATAAATTTATTAGAATTTGAAGAAAAAAATCATTAACCACAAAGTTACAAGCAAAAATTCTACGTTCCGTGAAACAAAAATCAAAGCATGTAAATTGTTTTTTTTTTTCCTAAAGAAAATTCGGACCAACAAAATAGTATTTGGTAAAATTCAATATTTGAAACGTTAACATTATCTTTTATGTCTCAACGTCCAATTCATAACCAATTTCTAAAATGTGAAATTCTGTAAAATCAAACTCTAGTAAAAAAAAAAAAAAAAGTGGAAATATAGACTTTTACACTATCCGACCAAAGCCATTTCTCCAAACATTAACATTATAATTTATAAACATGATAAATTGCATTATTTGATTATGTGGTTCTTGTAGCATAATATAATTACCCTGATCAATTTATAAATGATAAAAGTATATATATAAGAAATTAATTAAGATGGGATATATAAACTCTTACCCGGGGCTAAACTTTGAGCTAAAGGAAGTGAAGTAGACGACGCCTGTGGTGGGATCAACGTCAAGACCGTCGAGAAACTTGAACGGCTTTCCCTCAACACTCTCGGCGATCTTTGTGGCCAAACCACCGCCTGGAGCGATAACGTGAAGACCTAACGGAGCATCAGCCACGTAAATCTCACCTGTTTTGGGGCTCACCGCTACCCCCGCCGGTCTCCCACACTTTCCGGCCAAAGCGGTTCCAACTACTCCGTTACACCAAAACTTACTCCTAAAGTTATCAAAACCAATATTAAGTTTTAACCATTAAAATGTATTACGTTAGTACCAAATCCGATTCTTGAAACTATAATAAAATTTAATAACTATATTTTTGTAACCATACAAAACTTTTGTTACATGTAATATTTGATGATAAAAAGCAGTAATTTATGGGGGGGAAAAAAGATTAAAACAAGAAGCATATAAAATAATCAAAAGAGAAACTTACGAAGTCTTAGTGATCTGTGCATAATCAACAAAACCGTCGTGTGGAGTATACTTGAGGATTTTACCACCGGAGACACCTGTGTAGAATCCTTTTCCGGTGGAGTCAAAGGCGAAAGATTCAGGGCCAGATCTCTTTCCCGGAATCTCAAGTTTCTGAAATGTTTCGTCACGGCACAAAACAACTGACGAAAGAGACAGAACAACAAGTGAAATCAAAAAGACAGACGAAGTCATAGCTTTCTCTTTAGATGTTGTGTTTTTTTTTCTTAATCAACGATTTCTCTTGAATCTATTATTAGTGCAAGAAAGCTCTTTATATATATATTTAGAGATTAGAGTTGAAAATAAGAAATTAGAGATTTTCTTGTTTTTTTGACCAACAAAAAGGAAACTGTTTATTTTTATCAGAAAAAGAAATAGAAAAAATTAAAAAAATATAAAAGGAAACTGATTCTTTTGTTTTCTTGTATCGATGGACAGCTATATTTCCTTTTTGTTGGGGATACAGATTTAATTGATAATAAAAGTCAAATCATTTGTATCTGCTCTATAAATGCTGAATATCGAAGTATGTATAGTAAAAAATCAAAGGAAAATAAGCAAATAAATTAACTGGATATAAAGAAACAGTTACCCCCAAACTTATTTATGTATTGCCCGTCTAAGATTGATAATTTACCATATTGATTTTTCATGCCATTCAAATGAAAATTGCAATAAATCATTTTGGATTTTTTTATTACATTTTGATTTCGTTCTATAATCGGTTTTATAACGTGGAAAAATACAATATGCAAAATGTAATTCTCATAAAAATAAAAATTTTCAACTACTTGATCAAATGTCAATTATTTCTCTAATCGATAACAAAAAAAAAAACAAAAACAAAAAATCTACAAACCACATGTAAGTGAACGGCGAAATATTATTCTTTATCCCATTTTTTATTACATGGTATAGTATAAGGAAATCTCCAAAGGGTCATTTCAAATTTGAAGTGTCATGTGTTTTCTTCCAAAGACAACACTTAAACTTTGAAGTGTCAAAAGTGTGTATTTTGTAATATTGTCCGTATTTTGTTAATTAACATCATACGATTTTATAAATAAACTAGATTATGTCCTATGTTGTGCATGTGATAAGTTTAATAACAAAATAGTTATACAAAATCATTGTTTTTTCTTAAATGTGTTAATAGTTTAAATTTAAATCTAATTTATAGCATAGTAAAAATTAGAAATATTATAAAGTGAAAATTAAAAAATATTATAAACTGAAAATTTTAGTCATTACAAATTTAAACTATATTCACTTTTATCATGTTAAAGTGACTAAAGTTAAATTTATTATCAAATTCATTAACTAAATTAAATTTTAAATTTTTCAAAAATAAAAATAAAAATATTTACTATATAAATTTTTATGTTATGCCCGTTGTGATCCAAAGATGAATGTGACAATAAATTTATGTTATGAAGTACATTATTACATTTAAACTTCACAAATATAAAATATTCAAGTATTTTGTTATGTTTGATTTGATTATTTATTTTAACCAAAAAATTGAATTTATCAAAATAAAATTATAAATTAGATATCTATAAATAAGAGTTTTTTCTACTATAATTTATCATTTTTTTAGTATATTTATATTATTTTTAGTACATTACATTTAATTTTTATCTAATTTATAGCATTGTAAAATTTAGAAATATTATAAAGTGAAAATTAAAAACTATAAACTGAAAATTCAATCATTATAAATTTGAACTATATTCACTTTTATCATGTTAAAGTGTCTAAAGTTAAATTTATAATCAAGTTCACAAACTAAATTAAATTTTAAATTACAAAAATATTTACTATAAATTTTTATGTTATGCCCGTTGTGATCCAAAGATAAATGTGACAAAAAAATTATGTTATGAAGTACATTATTACATTTAAACTTCACAAATATAAAATATTCAAGTATTTTGTTATGTTTGATTTGATTATTGATTTTAACCAAAAAATTGAATTAATAAAAATTAAATTTTAAATTAGATATCTTTAAATAAGATATTTTCTACTATAATTTATCATTTTTAGTATATCTATATTATGTTTTTAGTCCACTACTCATTTTTGCATTTGGTGTGACTTTTTATATAAAAAAATAAATTATGTAATATATGTCCGAATTTTAAAATTTAAATCATGAGATATGTAAGAAAAATATTTATTTATTAACCATTATATAACTAATAGTTTTATTTTCAATAAAATATGAAAAAATAGTAGAGAATATAAACATATATATGTATGACATAATTGGATATCCAAACTTTTTTCTTCGAGATAAATACCATTAAATATATCAATTATAAAAGAAGAAAAAATTATAATAAATGCATCAAAATAAACTAAAATCTCAAAAAATTGTGGAGCCGTCACATAGGACTAAAATGCTTCTCCTTTAATATATTTAAGATATAAAACATCCATCATTTAATTATAACATGCAATATTTATTATTAAAACATTACATTATGATATAAATTACATAATTATTAGAAAAACATACCAATAACATCATAAAGAAAATTCAAATATCAAATTTTTAATTAGCATTATTACCATAATACTCCCATATATACTCGATCAATGCATTTCGAAGTGATAGATGAGTCACTTTATCTTTTATCACCAAATTACGAGATAGAAATTTTTGAAATCGAGCATGTTCATTTATTGTCATTTCTACAATTGGCTCGGGTGCTAATCTTGCATCTCGTATGGGTGCGTTGATATCACGTTTGTCATCTATTATCTTGCATATCCGATTGGATCGAAGAAAGCAAAACTCAAAAGAAAGATTCTTGAAGGTAATCATTCGATTGTTGAAACTTTGGTCTCATCGATTTAAAATTTTTTTGCATTTTTATAAGAAAGTGCTACAACTAGGAACAAGAATTATGAATTAACTAAATTACGTTTGCAAAATCAAGCAAACAGATTATCGTTAAGAGAAATGGAATCGGGAAATAAAATATTATTAACAAATTTAGACTCTATCAGTGATAGTAATACTCGTGAGTTTATTCGATATGAGCAAGCAAGAATCATACCCCAAAAAAATCAAGAGCAACCTCAACCTTGGATTACACTAACCTTTTTCGGGGAATATTTTGATGATCTTGGAGGTAGGGGATCAAATTTAGGTGAGTATTAATTAGTATGTTGAAATATTTTTAGTTAAGTAAAATTTGTATGTTATGTAATCTTTTTATTGCTCTTTTTGTATTAAATTTGCTTAATGTTTTTATAAAATAAATATTAATGGTATATGATATTTCTCATATTTTAATATTATAATTTTTTATATATTTTTAAATATAAGATGTATAAATTAGTATACATTTAAAATAAATCATAAAATGTTGATATTAAAATAATTAATATACGACTTAAACATATTAATCAAATAAATCTAGGGACCAAAATGAAAAAAATGAGACGCTTCATATTTGAATTGTGAGAATTCAAATTTGAAGTTTTGAAGTGTCCATTTAGAGGAGAATAAACTTCAAATTTGAAGTTATAGAGATCCTAACTACTTAAACCCGATGAAAAATAATGCATACATATACTTTTAACTATTTACCAAAAACCACTTCTCATTGTAATTGTTGGTGTCGAAACCCCCTCAGCAGTTTTCTAGCCCGACCGGTCTCAATTCCTAAATAATGATT
>OVAV01001792.1:0-12471 GCA_900406375.1 Iberis amara
TATTATATGCATATATATATATTATATTATTTATTCAATATTATTTTAATGTATATTTTGAACTAGGTAAAATATTTTTCTGGGACCGCCACTGATTTTCAACAACAAATTTTTTAAAAAAAATTAATATATAGTCAATTATAGAACTTCATTTTTCTTTCTATTTATTATCATCATATAAATGAGTGGGATTCTTTTAAAATATTTTATTCTAGAGCCAAAAAAATATAAATTAATAATTTTTTATTGTCTTGGATAAATATAATTTTTAAATTAGTTGTAAAGTTAAGATAATAAACAGTTGTATTGATAAACTAACTTTGAATCAGAAAAATTTATTGAATATTGAGTTTATAGAAGTTCGACTGCTATATTGTTATTTTTTGTGGCGTAGAATTGTGTCATTTTAGTATTTATGTGCAATATTTGTTTCGATTCGATTTTCTATAACGTTGAAGTATTGAACTTTTTTTCTTGTGCGGTTGATCATTATTGTTCTTATCTAAATTGGGTTTGAATAAATTCCTTTTTTGAAAATTAAGGTGTTATTGATTCACTTTTAACAGTAATCTACCAAATGTTAGAAATGGTACTCATCGACGACTTAGCTAATATTATTTTTTGGGCTAATTTGCTAATAATATATAGTATACTGATATATTGAAATTAAAGCATATTATGTATATGAGATTTTTCCCACAGATTCGTGGATTTAGTGAGTTTAATAAAAAACACATGTTTGGATGTGTATATTTGTATATTAAAGTCTATAGACGACGCCAACAAGTGATGAAGTATGATATGAAACTTACTTCTCAAGGAAGATAATACGAGTAAAATCGATTTAACTCCAAGTGCCCATAACAACAAACAATGACTTTATGCGTCTCACGTGAAGATTTCAAAAATAAAAAAATCAAGAATCAAGATTCAAAATCAAGTCTCAGTTTTTCTCTCTATATATAATATCTTTCATTCTTCTCTGTAAACACTTCTTCTCTCTCGTCTCGTCTCTTTGATCTTTATCCGTCACCGTTTCCGCCGCAAGAAAACCGTGACGCACCTTCATCTTTCGCAATGGTGCTTCTTCGTCTTCTTCTTCTTTTGCGGCATTATCGTCGTTTCTTCACCAGCGATGGTTACTGATCCTTTTCCTTCTAAATTTTGTTTTTTTAACAGGAAATCGAACGAACCGTAACAACTCCCGCCGCAGCCGCACAACAAGAACGAACAGTGATCGGAAGTTTGTGCAAATGCCTCTTCACGACTATCTTCTACTTGCAACTGATTCTTATCTCAAGCTTCGTGATCTCTCTTGCATTAAGAGGTCTAGTCTTCAACAAATCACCAAACTTCCATCCCAAGAAATGGTACATCCCTTTGCTAACCTCAATTGGTGTCTCTGGAGTTATCTCTTTAGCCTGGCAATACTTCTTCTTCCGTAACAAAGAAGCAACAGTCAAAGCAACCTTCTATCTCTCACCACTACTCACAATCTTACTCGGGACCTTTGTAGTGACGTACCGCCCATACATCGGTTTAATTTTTGTGATCTTTAGCATTGGTCAGACATTGTGTTCCCATTGCGTCAGTAGAAAGAGGCAATTCACTTACAGGATGATGACTAGAGCCATAGGCACACCACGTGATGGAACAAAACCATTAATCGTTGTATCAGTGATCTTAAGCGTCTTATACTCTAGTTTCATGGTGGTTGGAATTGGAGGAGCTACTGCTACAAAATCAGGTCTTCTTGATATTCTATTCATCTCCATAATCATGATAAGCCTTGGCTGGAACATGCAAGTTCTCAAAGACATACAAAAAGTCGCCATTTCAAAAGTCAGATACAGTTACTTCAAACATTTCCAGGGTCTATATGCATGTGATACTCTTTGTACCACAATCAAAAGCCAGCTAGGGAACGTTTGTATTGGATCAACACTGGTTCCAGTTTTTGTAATCATAAGAGGAATCCTCCAGTGCGGCGATGAAAGCTACCAAGAAATGTATGCATCTGATAGAGGATTCCATTGGATTTCCAATCGTATGGTTTTATTTGCAAACAGATACGCACTTGTTCATGTGGGAGTTCATCCCAACAAAAGCTTTGTGCAAGCGTCTAATGATAGCTGGCTAGCATTTAGAAGAACGGCTGGATTGGAGGAATTGATTGATTCTGACCTCACCACCTCCATCTGCTTCAATGCAGCCATTACAGTTGGAGCAATCTCTTCTTTCACTGCAGGAATATGGGCTTTCTTTATCCATAAGGATTACTTCATTCAGCTTACTTTCTATGCTTTCATCATTGGATACTTTGTGGTAAGATTATCAAACTGCAACAAAAATGGGTTTAGTTTAGCTCACGTACCTGTTTTTGTTTTTGTCTTCAGGCGAGAGTTGCTTCGGCCTGGATACAAGGAAGTGTAATGGGTTACTATGTAGCTTATGCTGAGAATCCACAGAGTGATATGTTTGATGACAATATTCCACAACGTATAGCTCGTCAAAATATAGAAGAGGCACAAAGACGAGCACCCCCTAGAGTGCGTGAGCCAGAGGATGAGGAGATATCATACATGTAACTCATATACATATCCACTTTGTACAGATAAACAACCTACTTTCCTTAGCTTTTATATGCAACATGTAGTTAAGAGTAGGAATGTACATACATACAATTGATTCCATGCTTTACTCTTTTTGCCTCTGTTCCATTGTCTCTATCTGAATGCATAATCACTTACAAGTGAAGGAGAGCCACAGCCAATTAAAGAAACCATTCTATTTAACAACAGAAAACGAACCCACTCTATTACAATATTGTAAAAGTTTTCAGTACAATTTACATCAGTACAAGACCAACTAGAATTCTTCAATATTAGAAAAAAAAATGCACAACATTTTAAAGTGATCAATAGTTGAACTTGAGGACAAAATGATACTAGAAACAAGTGAATCTTGGAGTCATTAGTTTCCTATGTGACCACGTCCGCCACAACTTTTGCACATGATGTTACCGGTTCCACCACAACCTACAAATGGGTTAAGAGCTGAAGCTAAAGCAACTTGAGTAGAACATGACTATGTAACTTCAGCAGGAATTGAGAATTACCTAAGCAACGGACTTTAACAATGATGCCTTGGCACTCCATTATTGAGTCTACATATAGACCAGTTCCAGAGCAAGTGGCACAAAGTAATGCACCTTTAGCTTCACAACAAGTGCAACGCCTATTATCACCAATCTCTTTTTCTGACATAGATAATCCTACTGGCTCCTCGATGATCTCCTCAGGTATTGGCTTATCATAACAGAACATTGACTCTAGACTGCTTCTTTGTCTGTGCACATCTCTCTTTAAGCATGACCCAGCCTACATAACCAACACTTTTTGTTTGTTTGTTTGCAGGATTCAAAGTCATAGCATCAACATATATGTGTCATTTCTCAATACTAATGGCAATGTTTACATGGGATATTAGCTCAGCTTTTCTATTTTGCTACTACTAATCAACACTTGACATATTGAGGATTTGGAATCTTGGCTTCAACATATACAATGTTAAAACATATAGTTACTAATGTTACTACTCGTTATTATCCTCTTCATGAGACAAATCACAGCAAACACATAGGTAGGAGTCAAATTTCCAAAAGAAACTAGCTCAACTTTTTTAAAGAAATTGCTTCATTTCAGATGCAGAAATTTCTGATATCAATTCAAAACTCAGAAATAACGATTATAGTTTCCGCAATTTCATAGTCGAATCGATTTTCCATATGAATAAAACAAGGGGACAATATCCAAGCGGAAAAGAGATTAACCTTAAAAGATGGAGAAAGAGGAAGAGAGCACACTCGTACGCGTCGGATTCCTCTATCAAAACTCGCTTTTGCCAGAAAAGTAGCCGGAAAAGGAAATTCTAAAGCTAAATTCATTGTAGAGACCAAAATTGGAAGAACGAAATGGAATAGAGACGCAGAAGATGGGTGATAACTTTGGAGGGATCGCCGTTTATGAGTCTAGTTCGTGATAACCGGATTGGACCGGACGATGAAGAGATATACCGGTATAACATCGGTTCATTAAACCGAGCCCATCGATTGTAAATCTATTAAGTGAAGCTAGCCTAAGTCGGTCTCTAGGCTAGGCTAGGCTAGGCTAGGCTAAGACCATGTCCAATGGTAAAAACCCATTTAGATATCTAAAACACTTTTTATTATTATTTTTGACCAAAATCTTTAAGGATCGAATCTAAAAACTCTGCAAGAAGGGTCGAATCTTCTCTAAAGAGTTTACTTCTGAATATTTTATTATTAATTTTTTTAAAGAACCGCCTTAATAGTAGGCGTTGGACGTGCTCTAAGAGCACCTCCATCCATGAATTCTTAAAAGTTTTTTTAAAAATATAATATTAATAAATATCACAAAAAGAAGAGAAAAACATTATAATTGGTTATTGTTTAAGAATTTGTAGAACCAACTTTAAGAAAATTTTTTAAATGTGTTAGATTTATATTGGTTCACAATATTTTTTTTTATCAAAAGAATAACTAAAATTAAAATTAAAAATTAAAATATTACTATTTTATTAGATAGATATTTTTATTAGATTTCTACTAATGGAGATGGTCTAAAGAGTCGTTGGCTTATTTTTGGTGTTAAAGTATTAGCTTGAGTTAAGTTGATTTTTAAAGATAAACTCAAAACCATCCAAACATTCCGGTAATGATGTAATATATACAATTTGACTTGATAAAGTTCGGCAAATTGACGCACAATAAAATATATTGTTAGACTTTAGAGATTGATACATGAAAAAATGAAGAACACTAGAGAGAAGGAAGAGAGAAGAAAAGAAGAAAATCTTCCATAAAATCAACATATTCAAGTTACAGCAAATTTAAAACAAAAATTCAAGAGGGAGATAATGAACTCTATATTATTCATCACCTTTTTCAAAAGGTTAAAGAAAGACATTATACTCTTCTATAGACTAAAAATGAACCGTAAATAAGTTGTCTTTCTTTCTTTTAATTCCAACGGTTATATTGATTTGGAAACACTTCTAAAAGCTTTTAAACTCCTCCTTGTATGCACCATGTCTTCATCTTGATACATATAAATTTGATTTAGGTCCTCATCTTAATACTCTCCCTTAAGTTTAATCATACCTCATGGTTAACCTTGGAACCATGAAGACCTACCTCATTAAAATCTTGATGTGGAAAATCACTTTGGGACAAAATCACATCAAGGGAAAAGAGTGTAGGCTTCATGGCTAAGGGGATCACTCTTCTACAATACTTGTGAGACCAAGTCTTGAATGAATGTATTCACATACCCTCATAATTACCGCCTTGGTAAAAATGTCAGCTAGTTGTTCTGAACTCTTGGTATAGCATGAAATGATCACTCCTTGCTCCACCATCTACATAACTTTATGAC
Organism: Iberis amara; assembly: GCA_900406375.1. Classification (NCBI taxonomy): domain Eukaryota; kingdom Viridiplantae; phylum Streptophyta; class Magnoliopsida; order Brassicales; family Brassicaceae; genus Iberis; species Iberis amara. Next base: position 5,457 of record OVAV01001792.1, read on the forward strand.
AATCAACCTCTTTTTGCCTCTCATGAAACACATTGTTGGAAGCAATGTGTATAGCAGCTTGATTGTTACAATGCATAGTGATAAGCTTTCTTGTTCAATCTCCAAGTCTTTGAGCAATCCTTGTAACCATGTGAGTTCAATAGTGAGCTTCTTCATTGCTCTATATTCTGTCTCAGCACTTGAACATGATACTATCTTTTGCTTCTTGCTTTTCCAAGTTACTAAGTTGCCTCCGATTAATGTGTAATAGCTCGTGGCGGATCTTCTATCACTTCTATCTCTTGTCCAAGTAGCATCACAATACCCAACAATTTATATGCTCTTATTGCATCTTATCCATATGCCTTGACCATGAGCCCTTTTGAGATATATCAAGATCCTCTCAATCATGCTCCAATGTTGCATCTTGGGTGCTTGCATATGCTGGTTGATCTGATAATATAAGATCCGGTAATAGTTAGATAGATGAGCTTACCAATCAATCTTATGTATTGGTGTTGATCTTCATAGGGCCTATCTTTAATCTCCCCCTCTCTACTGACTTTATAACCATCCTCAAAATGTGTCTTGCAAGGTTTTGATCAAAGTTTCTCTGTTCCACTCAAAATATCAAGTGTGTACTTCCTTTGAGATAGAAATAATCCATCTTTGGANACACACTTATCCCAAGGAAGTACTTTAATTCACCTACATGATTAATATCAAAAAAAAATTTGAGAAATTCTTTTGTGTTTATAATTCTTACCTTGTCATTTCCAGAAATGATCAAGTCATCTACATAGATGAGAATGACAACTCTACCTTTTTGACCATTGAGTGTAAACAATGTATAATCACTTTCTGATCTTGTAAAACCTCTTGCTTTCAAAATGGAGCTTAATTTGTGGCACAAAGCTCTTGGAGATCGCTTGAGTCCATAGATAGCTTTCTTAAGTTTGAGTACTTTTCCTTAAGTTTAGGAACTTTCAAGTCCTGGTAGTGGGCTTATGTACACCTCATCTTCTAATTCACCTTGAAGGAATGTATTCTTGACATTCATCTATCAAAGTTCTCATTCAAGATCAGTTGCAATAGATAGGATAACTCTTATCGTGTGTAGCTTTGCTATAGGTGCAAAAGTATCCACATAATCTTCTCCATATGTTTGTGTAAAGCCATTTGCCACCAACCTTGCTTTGTGCTTTTCTTCATCACCATTAGCCTTGTATTTGATGGTGAATATCCATTTTGAGCTAACAACCTTCTGTCCTTTTGGTAGTACTTCCGCATACCAGGTTTGATTAACTTCCTTAGCTTTTAGCTCATTGTTTATAGCTTTTTTCCACACTTGTTGTTCCATGGCTTCACCATATAATTTTGGAACATGTTCTTGATCTAGCTTACCAACAAACACTTGGTGAGCCAAAAAGAAATGAGATAAGGTTCAAACCCTTTGAATTTAATGAATTACTACCATGGTTCCACCAAGTGAAACGAGGATCGATGTAGGCAAGCTCCATGAAGTCACAACTAATGACAAAGTCCTAGAATTGGAGCATGCCAAAATATTGAGTTAAATCTAAAACTTTGAAAAATCAAACAAATTTCAAACTTTTATATTAATGCTATCGAACCATTTTAATCTTTAAAAAAATAATTTTAACAGAATTTAAATGGATGATTTTTTATGAGATTAAAGTGGTTTGATCTTTAGAATTTAAATGGAATTATGATTTTATCTCGTGACAAAAAATAGTTTTATCTTACAAATTATGGATTTAGTTGACTTGATACTTTTTTGTCTAAGTTGAAAAGTGGAAATTTCTTTTAGGATTATTTTGGGTAATATTAAAGATGGAAAAAAAAAAGGATTGAAATTTTCTACAAGTGAAACTTTAGGATCAAAGATAAAATGCTTTAAAACATAGATTAGGTTAGTAGGTAAAGAATATTACTAAATTAAAAAAGAAAATTATTGATAATAGCTTATTCCATTCATAAAAAATCCATGCTTGGGGTGACAAAAAAAAAAAAAAATCCATGCTTGGAGTTAAAACAGAAAAAAAAAATTGAAAAAAAATGGACTGAGGATAATGATGACCATGAACTTTGACTCGGTTTTTGTCTTTAAAAATGAAAAGAATATTGATCGTGACAATATATTAGTTTTTTTTTTGTCACCATATATAAAGAAAAAAAAGTAAAACCAAAAATTGGCCCGGTTCACTTCAAAGTTCAAAAACACCATTGGATCATAAACTTTGAAATTCCGGTATATTGTATGAACAACTCCTGATTTAATCTTAAACCGGTATCGAATTTGATAGTGGGAAATGCTTCTAATTTTATCTTGTCTCACTCTCGTCTTCCTCGAAAAAGTAGTTGGAAATAGAAGATGACTCACTGTTAGATCGCATAGCCGACACATAAGCCACTTCCAAATCCCAAAACCGGCCAAAAATGGTGATGACTGATGACAAAAAGTGACAAACTTTTCCGATTCTCTTATAATATAAAACTAAAGTAAATTTCTGGTCCTCTGTTTACGAACGTTTGTATTCGGCAGGTTCTGTGTGTGTGTGTATTTGGGAGTATATTCTTTGCTTCGTTCGTATCAAATCGTCTCTTTTCCGCAACTCATTAGATTCGATTTCCTTTTTGCTTTCTCTGTTTCTCTTTTCAGATATTAAAAAAGGTAAGTGTTTTTTTTTTCTCTTTCCGCGTTGAGTTCGTGTTTATCTCTTTCTCGTTTCATGTTCTGTTCAGTAATATCCATTATTAGATTATCCAACAAAAAAACGAACCCAATTTGTTTTTTTTTTCAGTTTTGGTAACTCATTTGATCTTGATCGTCTTCTTCATTTGTCTCTGTTTTTTGAGTTTCAGGTTTCACCTGATTGATGGGATTTCAATTCAAATTCCTCGTCTACTCTTGTCTTCTCTTGGGCTACTCTACGAATCTTGTTGATTCTAGTGCCCTAGAACTTAAATCGGAGCATGAGTGTAGTGCCCTGAAACACTTTCAAGACTACAAATCAAAGTGCGCTTACCTGAAATCCATCGACCCATGTGCGAATCAAGGTTTCATCGATTACCTCTCTTTCCTCTATTGCAATTTCGAGGAGTTTCCAGTATTGGGTCTATTTCTCCTCTTCCTTTGGCTTCTTGTCCTCTTCTATCTACTAGGCCACACAGCATCTGAGTATTTCTGCTCCTCTCTCGAAAGCCTCTCAAAGCTGCTCAATTTGTCGCCTACCGTTGCCGGAGTGACACTTCTGTCACTAGGCAACGGCGCTCCTGATTTGTTTGCAAGTTTGGTCTCTTTCACTGGAGAATCAAAGGGTACTTACGATGTTGGTCTCAACACAGTTGTAGGAGGCTCTTCTTTTGTCTCCTGCGTCGTTGTTGGGATCATAAGCATTTCCTTGCATAGGAGACGGGTTCGGGTCGATAGATCGGCTTTTATAAGAGACATTTGCTTCTTCTGTGCAGCGATTGGTTCTTTGGCTACGGTTTTGGTCTATGGAAAGATCAATCTTTGGGGTGCTCTTGGGTTTTGTTCAGTGTATGCTGCTTATGTTGCCTTTGTGTATCTCTCCTGGAGATTTGGTAGAGAAGGTGCTGAGTTTGATCTCGAGTCCGTTCATAAGCATGCTAGTCTTAGTGAACCAATCTTGCAGAGAGATAATCTCGATGGTGATGTTAATGGAGAGCATCAGAATGTCGATGATCGGCGATATTACTTTAAACTGGTGGTTCGGGTAATCACTTTTCCTCTCTACTTGGTTAGGAGATTGACAATTCCTGTTGTGAGTGAAACCAGATGGTCTAAACCAATAGCTGTTGCCTCTGTCACATTTGCTCCGGTTCTGTTGTCGTTTCTTTGGAATTGGAAGCGGAAACCAACGAGTTTTGAGGCGAAAATTGTTTATCTACTCGGTTGTTCGGTCGGTATAGTTCTTGGTTTCATTGCAGGAGCCACGACGAAGAAATCAAACCCACCAAAGAAATGGTTATTACCTTGGTTAGTAGGAGGGTTTGTTATGAGCATGACATGGAGTTACATATCGGCGCAAGAGCTAGTTGCGCTTTTGACTTCACTAGGGTACATTTTCGGTGTAAGCCCATCGATCTTAGGCCTAACGGTCCTTGCTTGGGGAAATTCAATTGGAGATCTTATAACCAATGTAACGATGGCGCTGCACGATGGGAATGAAGGAGCTCAAGTGGCAATATCAGGATGTTATGCAGGCCCAATCTTCAATATGTTGTTTGCTCTAGGAATTTCGCTAATGGGATGCGCGTGGGTGGTTTATCCGTCGAGTATTGTGATTAAGACAGATCCTCGTTTGTTGGAGAGTCTTGGGTTTCTGGTCATAGGACTGGTTTGGTCCTTCTTTGTTCTGTTTAGTAAGAGAATGAGACTTGGTGGTGTAATGGGCATAGGGCTTCTTGTGATATACTTGACTTCATTATCACTAAGGATTGTACAAACAGTTAGAGATTCTCACTAACTTCGGTTTTAACTCACAGATCTATACATAAATAACATGTGCTTGTATAACATGTGTTTGTAATAACCATCTTACACTAAAAGAAATCGATTTTGTAGATTTATGGATGAAATATGCAGATTTTTATAACACAGATATTTCATTATAGATCAAGTTGGAAAATTTGTTTGCAGTGCCAAGAAAAAGTGGGGTTCGCGTGAGCTTATTACATAGTACAGATAAGATAAGATTACATATTTGCAGGATTTAAATTTTGGATGAGTTTAGTTATAAATGCAGAGCTTATTATATAGTACTACTATTATATATTTCAAGCAGGGGAAACATAGGTGTATAATCAATGTTGGAGTTATAGAATTGAATTTGAGTAGCTAAAATTTTAATGAGGTGTCAGATACTCGACTAGTCAACAATCTCTGCTCATACATCATGTAACCACATACATAGTTACATATACATTTTTTACTCACTTACATATCTTAATGTCTCATTTATGTTGTATAGGAGTATAATGTATTTTTGTCTTTTTTAGCAAATTTATTTTACATTGTCCTAAGGTAATTAATATAGTCGATTTAATTCCCACTTTCGTGGGAGTAGGTTGAAGTGACAACGCTTGTCTCCTTTGGCCAATTTACATATTTACATATGATAAGATGTGTTTTTTTTGGTATTGTTTAGTCTATTTAATATTATTTCGCAATTTGGCACATTTTTCTTGTTTATCTGCAAATTGTTCCTTGGAATTACGATAACTCCAATGGTTGGTCTTTTTCTAAAAAAAAAAAAAAAGTCTTTTTCTAATACTATTCATAATGCAATGTCACATTTAGCAATGTCGCTTATCCCAATTATATAAGGGTACTATTTAATATTCCTTCTGTTTCGTTTTGTAAGTTATTTTGCCTAAAAGCATGCAAATTAAGATAATTTTTGTTTTTTACAAGTAAATGTTTGAATTTTGTTTTAACTTTTTAATTAAAAATTTTACTTTTTGTATTGGGTTTTGAAAATAACTTATAATGTAAAACAAAAAAACCTTCAAAACAACTAATAAAAAGAAACGGAGGAAGTACTATTCTGATACTAATTTTATTTTAAAAATAAATAAATAATTGGAATGTTAATGGTTGCGCTATAACCACAAAACAGTAAAACGTACGTTAGTTAGAAGATCAAATTATTTTTCTTAAAACTATGTTCTAACTATTAAGTCAAGATTGAAGACCATAAACTGTCGCATTCGAGCTAATTGGTAAAGATTAATACTCATTAGATTTGATTATGCATGTGATTTAGTAAACTTTATTACAAAGTCATCAAATGTTTCATAATCTTGATAAAAAAATATAACAAGTTAAAAGAGCACCTTCATATTTTATTGCCTTGAGATGAAGCTAGGAATCAAGTAAACTAATCGAGCGAAAAGCCACTGCGAATCCCATTTTGTTTTGTGATAGAAATTGTAATATTTTTTAGGAGAATTTTCAATAATACCATTGTTTTATTTTTAAAAATACCATACACTATTAATTGTTAATAAAATACCAATAAAATGTGTTTCTTTTTTAATAGAAATGTCACAAATTTAAAATAGTTTTAATTTATAAGCTTAAACTCTATCCGAATAATAGAAATGTCCGGATCCCATATTTTTGGACAAAGACACCATTTTAGTTTGTGAATTTTATACTTAACCCCTTCACCAAAATAGTATTGAAATCTTTCGACATCGGGAAAAAATCTAAAATCTTTTATTGAGATAACATATTCGACGTTGTAAAAACCAAGAAATCAATTAACTATGATGAACCTTAAATAAAATATCATCATTTTATCAATAGTGTGAACAATAAGAAACAAAAGATAAAGCGAGAATTTGATTAAAAAAATTCAACATAAAAGTGAGAAGAAATAATTTGATTATAATCAAATCCCAAACGACAAAGAGACCGAAAAAATAAAAGAAAAAAGAGTTGTTAACTTTTGATAATCGCATGTACAATGGCCTACGAGAGAGAAACGATTACCAATTATTGTTAATTTTTTATATTTTAAATTTTAAAGATATTAACTCCTTTATCTTCATTTTTCTCATTTAACCAATACATTCATCAATTTAAAATAATATATATCGCATCACACATACAACCACTTATTTTCCATTTGTTATTACTTATGGTCATTTTGATAAAATTGATTTTTGTCATTTAATATACAATGAATTGAATTATTTGATAAAAATGTTGTTGAAATATTTATTGATAATTAATTTAAACTTGATAGCTAATATATTTTTTGAAGAAATTTAAATAAATCATAAAACCATTAAATTTTTGGAAAGAAATTAGAAGTTTATAATGATGATATAAATTAATTTTGTAAAAAAGGAAAATAAAAATTGAATTTAACTTGTTTATATAATTTAATAGTATTAAATATAAATTTAATTTTCAAAATTCTATGAATTGAATATTATTATTAGAGGAATTCCTTGAAACACCATCAAAAAAAGTTCAAAT